>JBAMJV010008779.1:0-75319 GCA_037951105.1 Echinarachnius parma
GAATCCCCCCCCCCCCCCCCTTCCCACTTTTAGTGAATCTTAGATCCGCCAGTAAAGTCTATTGTATATATATATGTCTGTGGAGATTTTGTGTGCATTTATTTTGTTTAGAGACCTTTTTTGTGTGAAATAGCCCCCGAACACCCATTCTGACATCAATTTATATATATATATATATATATATATATATATATATATATATATATATATATTTTGCATCATTCAAAAACACCCAAGAGAATTTGTTTAGAGACTTTTTGCGAAATGGTCCGAAGCACACCCATTCTGACATTCTGACATGAATTTGTATGCACCATTTAACACACACACACACACAAACACACACACACACACACACACACACAAACATGCACATTTTCACATACACACGCACTCCAACACGAACAAACACACTCATATACACACAAACACAGTTATATACACACAAACACAACTCCCTCGAAAAAGAGAAACAATACACATTTTGTAAAATCTCATTTTTCATGTTTTTTTGTTCTTTCTTAAAATGAAAACAATAAATGAAATTTTAGTAGTGAAAACAATTTCTTCACTGAAATTTATATACTGTTAGTGTTTTCTTTGCAAAATATATATAAAAATGAAAATATCTATATACCAATAACCTTGCATTCCGGTTTTTTTTTTCTATATATCTTGCATTACCTTCACACTGTCGGCATATGATAAAGAAAAAATAGTCATAATCTTAAGGTGTTCTTCATGGATGTTTCATATGTTTCCTGAAAAAATATCAAAGGTTTGGAGTTCACATATTTCCATAACATGTTCTTCAACAACTGACATTTGAATTACCTATACGACATTTGATTTACCTGTTAACAACTTAATCATTCATTTTATGCATGAATAGGCAGCAATTTATATTATGCGGACATTTAAATTCCCTATGGACGTCTTATTTTCCTATTGGGACATAAGTTTTTGCAATGTGGACATTTGTTTTCCCTATTTCTATTGTGCGGATATTTGACTTCTCTATGGACACCTTATGTACCTATTCGGATGGTTATTTTGCTAAGAGGACATTTGATTTCTCCTTGGGACATTTCAATTACCTAAGCGACATTTGGTCTGACTCGGCGGACATTTGACCTGGAAAACCTATAGAAAGCAGACCTCGGGACAATTTCTCAAGGAAAGTCTCTCGTAATTCCACATACTTACGAGAGACTTAAGTCCAATGGCGGATCGGGGGGGGGGGGGGGCTGAATCGGCCGCCCCCCCCCCCCCCCCCCCCTTTTTGTGATGACGACCTTTTTTTTCGTCATGACACAAATAAAAACTCGGGCGCCCCTATTTTGCTGTGACAACTGACATTTGAATTACCTATACGACATTTGATTTACCTGTTAACAACTTAATCATTCATTTTATGCATGAATAGGCAGCAATTTCTATTATGCGGACATTTAAATTCCTATGGACGTCTTATTTTCCTATTGGGACATACGTTTTTGCAATGTGGACATTTGTTTTCCCTATTTCTATTGTGCGGATATTTGACTTCTCTATGGACACCTTATGTACCTATTCGGATGGTTATTTTGCTAAGAGGACATTTGATTTCTCCTTGGGACATTTCAATTACCTAAGCGACATTTGGTCTGACTCGGCGGACATTTGACCTGGAAAACCTATATAATCGCTATGTAAATAGGCCCTCTCCCCGTTCCAAATGAGCCACAGTTACTAATCGCTCGAAAGGAATGCGCTCGCCGTTAACGACACGCCAAGACATAGGTTGGTCTTATCCATGCGATTTTATGAGCTCGATTCAGTGTATAAAGTGACCACAAGACCAATTAACTGTGTCAATACAGCCTTGGCGAGAGCGTCCGAGACCCTACCTCATGATTATTCATAAGCCCGATATCTACAAATCCGGCGAAAGGGTGGCGCTCAACGAAAAGAGAAGCTCGGTCGCGCGGGAATGATGGCTAGTACTTATCCACGCGACTCTATCAAATCGATGGCGACTCGCGGCGTCATGAGCGTCATGAATAATGAATAAATTAGAGGAACTTCGGGGCCATCTGGACGTCGATCCCGACCTCGCCGGGAGTCGGGAAAGCAAACGGGAGCATCTCGGATTCGCGGCGTCATGAGCGTCATGAATAATGAATAAATTAGAGGAACTTCGGGGCCATCTGGACGTCGATCCCGACCTCGCCGGGAGTCGGGAAAGCAAACGGGAGCATCTCCGAGACCCGGCCCGTCGACCCGTCCGGGTCGCGGCGATCGAGAAGGGCCGGGAAAAGAGGAGATAGGCTTGTAGAAATTGCCATTGGTAAAGCACGGGCGACCCCCCTCGTGGCGTTAGAGTATTACTGAGTGTAGACTAGCTGTTTGCGCCCGTTAAACGGGCGCTCTTTGCTGTGGCAGCCATTTTGTGTTTGTACGCGGCATCAAACTCTTTTAGCATTTAGCGGCCATTATCAGTATTTGGGCTTGTATCAGAAACTGCACAGTTTGTACCCTTTCTGGCACGTTTGTACTAAATGTAGTGCTTGTATCAGGAAACGAACGATTATGTCTGTTCGAGCTATAATTATAGTTAATATGTTGCTTGTATCATAAAATGAACAATGTCTGTCACATGTCCTATCAAGCTATACTTTGAGCAATTTTGTTGCTTTTATCACAAAATTAACCATTTGTGACACATTATTTGTCTTTGTGCCAACTTATTTTCCTGTATCACAAACTGCACGATTACCTCAAAATTAAATGTTTGTACCATTATTAGCACAATCTGTATTCTGATAGTTTGAGCCACAGGTGTACCCAGCGTGGGTTTCATCGAGGGGGGGGGTTCCCCCCCCTCCACCGCTTTTGACCCAATAATGTTTTTTTTTTTTTTTTGGGGGGGGGGGGGGGTTGAACCCCCCTTTACTACTTGTAGCTGGTGTCTACCATCCATACGAAAGGTCTCGGCCTCAAACATTTTGAAGGATCCTGGTCTCGGCTTCAAACATTCTTGAAGGACACCCCCCCCCCCCCCCCCCCATCGAAAATTCTCCACTGATACCTGCCCCCCCCCCCCCCCCATCCTCGAAAATGTTTCACCTGACACCCCTCCCCCTAGCTCTTCTCTTTTTTTGGGGGGGGGGGGGGTTTGAAACCCCCCCCCCCCCTTTACTACTTGTAGCTGGTGTCTACCATCCATACCAAAGGTCTCGGCCTCAACATTTTTGAAGGATCCTGGTCTCGGCTTCAAACATTCTTGAAGGACACCCCCCCCCCCCTCCCCCCCCCCCCCCCCCCCCCGCTATCGAAAATTCTCCACTGATACCTGCCCCCCCCCTCCTCGAAAATGTTTCACCTGACACCCCTCCCTCTCTGCTCTAAAAATGTTGCCCGACACTGTCAAATAACCCCCCCCCCCGCTTGAAAATTCTTGACAGACACCCCCCCTCAAAAATTCTTTACCCGACACCACGGGCGCTCTTTGCTGCGGCAGCCATTTTGCTTTTTCGAGGTGTTACTTGTCCTTTTCCTTTAAAGCTATATTTATGGTTATTTCGTTGCTTGTATCGCAAAATGAACGGATTGTGACACATTATTGGTCTCTGTGTCAAATATTGAGCTTGTATCACAAACTGCACGACGATCTCCAAATGAAGTATTGGTACAATGAAGAGATCATTATGTATTCTTTATAAAAACCTGCGAACGGTTATCTCCCCCCTTTTTTAAATTAATTAATTTATTATTATTATTTTTTATTTTTTTTGGGGGGGGGGGGGGGAGGGGACGGGGGAGGGGGAATTAAACCTCTCCCCTATTATCGTGTCGCAAAACAGTTTTATCATCACACATATCCGTTTGGATACTTGTATAATTTGATAATTCGAAACCTCACCTTTTTTTCAAGTGCTTGAATATCATACAGATATAAATTGCATAATTTCTTGAGGAGCAAGCTCCCGGGGAAAATTTGTATCATTTCTTTATCCTGTGAACCTCTTTTGTTTAGTTTTTTGCTGCATTATAAATCAAAATGGGTCCGCAATCACCCCGTGAAAATCATCACTTATGCACACGGTATTGGAAATAATTCAGAAGATTAAGAATAATCAAAACCATGCGTTGTATTGTATCAACAGTTCCTTACAACAAAATAAAACCAAACATATTATAATCAGTTATATAACCAAATTATAACAATGATACTAATACTGAACCTATCCCTAGATTTATACACGTACTTATAGCTAATTTGTTGCTGTTTATTCTATCAAACTGTAGTTTAAACCATTTTGATACAATTATATGGGATGGAACACCCCCCCCCCCCCCACCCCATTCCCCACTTACACAATACACCCGCGAAACGGTGAACCCCTCCACCCAATTTTGGCCGATAATTAAGCACCCTCTATTATTGGTGATGGATACCCCCGTTCCCCGCCTAATAGAAAGCCTCGGAAAACAGTTACCCCGCCCCCCCCCCCCCCCGCCTCCCTGATTCCCACCCCCCCCCCCCCCCCCATCAAGTGTTCTCGGTCAACGATGCATTTTGTAAAGTAGCCCTCCCCCTCATGACTACCTGCTTTCAAAGTAAAAAGTGCGTTATGTTATCTCCCCCCCCCCCCTTCCCCCGCACACACACCCGTAATTTGGGCAAGAATACCCCTCCCCTATTTTGGGCGATACCCCCCCCCCCCGCCCACGGTGGAAAACAGTAACATCCCCCGCCCCCACCACCCCCCCCCCCCCCCCCCACATCCCCCGGCGCCCCTGCTTATCACCAACATCCCCGTTGTCTTGGTCTCGGCCTCGAAAATCTTAGCGCAGAATGACGGTTATCAGAACAGATTTGTTTGAATTCAATTAAATATGAAACATGTATAATTTGATACTCAAAACCCCATCTTTTTCCTCTTTTTTAAGTTAGTGAATATTGTAAAGATATTATAAATTGCGTCATTTCTTGAGTAACACCGGCTCCCGGAAAAAAACTTTAAGCAATTCTTTATTCTGTCAGCCTTTTTTGGGTTTTGATTATAAATCAAAAGGAATACAAAGTTACCCCGTGAATAATAATTTAGGTACACCGCGCACGCGGTTTTAGATCTACATGATCACAACAATATTGTATTGTAAAAACATCAGTTACAATGTATATAACCAAATAAAATGATAATTATAATAACTATAACAGATTCGTTAGAATACAAAGTGAATTCGAGACCCCATCTGTTTCTTTTTTTCAAGTGCTTGAATATTATAAAGATATCAATTGCATCATTTCTTGAGAAAAAACTCTTAGCATTTCTCTATCCTGTCAACCATTATTTTTGTTATTTTCCCTACCATTTGCAAAAACTCTCTTCACCATCTACCAAACAAATATCCTCGGATTTGCCATGCTCATTTATCAAGTAAATAGTGTAGCGATCTGCTTCGTGGTTAAATCGGTACTCACTGTCCACATGTTATCAATTCAGTGTCGAAACCCGCCAGGACTAATCGCTATGTAAATAATCTCTCTCTACCGAGGACCCCGGCCCTGAAGGCCACATACGTTCCAATCAGTCGACTGGAATGCGCTCGATGTTAATGTAGCTCTCTTGCACGCCACGGCATAGGTAGCCTATATCCATGCAATTTAATGAGCGCGATTCAGTGTGGAAACTCACCACAAACCAGTGTCGAAACCCAGAGACTAATCGCTAAGTAAATAATCTCTCTCCACCGAGGACCCCGGCCCTGAAGGCCACAGATGTTCTAATCAGTCGACTGGAATGTGCTCGGTGTTAATGTTGCTCCCTTGCACGCCACGGCATAGGTAGCCTATATCCATGCAATTTTATGAGCGCGATTCAGTGTATAAAGTAACCACAAGACCAATTAACTGTGTCAATACAGCCGTAGCGAGAGGGTCCGAAACCCTACCTCATGATTATTCATAAGCCCGATATCTACAAATCCGGCGAAAGGGTGGCGCTCAACGAAAAGAGAAGCTCGGTCGCGTGGGAATTATGGCTAGTCCTCTTCCACTCGACTCTATAAAATCGATGGCGACTCGCGCGTCATGAATAATGAATAAATTAGACGAACTTCGGGGCCATCTGGACGTCGATCCCGACCTCGCCGGGAGTCGGGAATGCAAACGGGAGGTACTCCGAGACCCGGCCCGTCGACCCGTCCGGGTCGCGGCACTCGAGAAGGGCCGGGAAAAGAGGAGATGTGTTTTTAGAAATTGCCATTGGTAACGCACGCGCGACCCCCCTCGTAGCGTTAGAGTATTAGTATATATGATGGCCGTGTGGACAAGGCCATTGTGTGATACACACTGCATAGGCCTACACAGCTTCTCAATTCTGTACAGGGTTTTTTTTTCCGACTAAATTTTGAAATCTACTTTTGAAGAAGAAAAAAACGACTATTATTGTGTGAAATTGAGTGTAAATTACGCAACACAACCACACCCAAACAAAATGTACACTTTAGAGCTACCTTGTGCTTCAATGTGGATTTAATCCATGTTATACTTTTTTTTAATTTTTTATTATTATTTACCATGAATCAAAAGTGCGAAGAATTTTTTTTAAAGGGATAGTTTTGGTCAAACAGAATTTTAGTAATCAACACTTGCAAATTAATCATTAAAAACTAAAAAGTTATAGTTCAATGATGATTAACTCGATAATATACAGGGCTGTTTTCATTCAAAAAGCAGCCTTTAGCACAAGAGGGCGCCCTCAAGACACCTCTTATCAAAACAATATGTGAATGTGATGTTTGGTTAACATAATTATAGAGAGATCATCAAGAACAATAAATTTAAAACCAATTTGGTAGATTTTCAAAAATGTATAGCATTTGTATATAATTTTGTTAAATGATTGAATATAGTTGGTCCCCCACATTTATTCCAATCTGATATATTTCTAAACCGATTTTGATCAAATATAGTTGATTCTGTCATTAAAATTGTGTGCTCTTTCAAATTTTACACTCAGTTTTGTATTACCTCCCCCATTAAACTATTCTTGAACCGCCCTGAATTATTTACCAAAATTAAACTACCCCTTTAACAAGAATATATTCTTCCCTTTGAAATAAAATCCTCGATTCATTTATACCCAATTTTGTTTAATCCTCTTTAATAAATTGTTTTTAGTAGTATATAGTGTAGTCTGCTCTCGGAGTTGTATAGGTTAAAAGGTGAAAGGGAGGCCTGTAAAGTGTCTATAACTCCACGAAAATTACTTGGAGCTTCCTCGTTTCTCTTCTACCGTGTTGTTTAGCTTATGGTAAGAAAAGAATAAAATAGGGTTAGATTTTTTTTCCAAATGTCCCTTTAGTATGAAGATAATTATCATTGATAATCATTCAGCTCAAGAGCGTTAATAAACGGCCATAAACCTCATAGACGCCACATGCCCTACAGTAATTCGTTGTAAAAGCTGACGCACGCAAATGTTCGCTTTTGAACCAAGAAAGCAGTGTTCTTTTTCAATGAAACTTTCACACATCATTCGGACATATCTTACTATGATTTTGGTATAGAATTGAAGTCTCAAATATCATTTTGGGCAATTTCTGACACTTTACAGGTGCACCTTTAGTTTATGTAGTTAATTGTTTCTTATTTGTTCATTGTTCAGCATTATTATAGAATAACCATTTTGTTTCTTGTAATTTATAATTTATTATTGGAATCTTAACAATTGGTTGAAATTCATTGAGTTGATTATATTGATAATTATTGTTAATTATATTGTTAATTATTGTTAACTATTGTTAATTATTGATAATTATTGTTAATTATATTGTTGTAAAGGGACCCAATGGCAGATCATCCAACATAGACGGCGCTGTATATGCCATCCCTCCGAATCCACTTTTGTATTTATTTTCAGTGAATTATGAACTATTTTTGAGCCAATACTCTGTAATGTTTTTGTGATTTCTGAAAAAATGAATAAAAATAAATCCATAAAATTAATAAATTTATAAATTTATAAATAAATCTCTCTGGAAAACCAAGATTCCGAGGTGATCGATCCTCACAACTAATTACTAAAATCAGAAAATCCTCACAACTAATTACTAAAATCAGAAAATTTAAATATTGCAAGATTGCTCTGGTTTTGTGGTAAGCCTATTACTATAACGGGTCACATTTACTTATTCAATAGACATAATGGTATATAAATATAAGTGTGTCTTGAATCAAAGAATCCTGTATGGTATAGATAATTCAATAAACAAATATAGGCCTAACTTGTGCCTTATTCTTTTGAGCAGAAATTAGTGTGACTATGTTTGCGTATCATAATTTTTTGAATGTATGAACGTGTGACATTTCATGAGAGACATGTCTGTAAACAAATGTAAACTATGCTTGTTGACCATGAATTACCCTGAGTGATTATGAATAATGTCACTGAGCATAGTGGTGAAGTGTGACGTCATCAAAAATCTATTTTTAGAATTTTCAAATTTGAACTTCATTTTCCGAAAGAGCATAAAAAATAATGTCCAATAAAATACTAAAAATCAATTGAATATGTTAAGTATTGGCTGAGATATGTCCATCTAAATGAATTGTATTTCAATAGGCAATGAACCACACTGATTCCTATTGACAACAAAATCATTTAGATGGGCATATCTCAGCCAATACTTAACATATTCAATTGATTTTCGGTATTTGGACATTATTTTGTATGCTCTTTCGGAAAATGAAGTTCAAATTTGAAAATTCTAAAAATAGATTTGTATGACGTCATAGCTTCTGTATTCTATTTATCTGCATAATTATACCTGTAGATGGTCCAATACTGCGAGTCGGAAGCCAGGGCCGAAAACAATGAGCCGACACAAACCGTGTCCTATTTTCCCTTGCTAATAAACATTGGAGCTTTGAACCTTCGACCCTAAAATATTCGGCCAAAGGAGCACTGTTTCGCCCTCTAAACGGTCTACAGTATGTAATACAATAATGTTAGTTACACACTTTGCATGCAATGCACTGCAATGCGATCGAGACGTTATACGCTACCGGCTAGGTATTAGCAAGTCGAATATTCCATTTTCTGCCCAAAACTCGGACGTTTTGTAAACAATTTTAACACTGACTCACAGTCCATGCTAGCAGGGTACCGATTTTCACCATTTGCAGTCGTCTCTCGATCAACTTTCGAAGCTTTTGATGACGTATTGCAGGGGCGTCGCCGGTGAAATGAGCCCCATTCCAAAGGCCAACGAGCCCGGCAACAACCCCGCAGCTTCGGGCGACGGAAAGGGTGAAGGAGAGCTGGAGCCGCAGCCACAGGGATTTGACACTGTGCTCATTGCAGGTGTGTATGTTTACTTTGCCTTTTAGTTTTAGGTGGCATTCTCTGCCAAGTCGAGCCCACGGCATTACTAAAAGAACAGATATATACAAATGCATAGAATGCTCGCTCTTGCTTAAGTCATGTCATGAGACATGAGCACGTCACAATTGCAGAGAATCATATTCATAATCATAATTGTAAATCGGACATGACATAATGCAAAATGCCCTGTTTGGTGACATTGAAAACGATTGAGTGATTGACTATGAGTATGACTATGTCATTGATGATTGATATTGTTGTTTGATGACAATCACTAAAAAGTGTCTATTGTGCATGTTGCTAATTTAATTTATCTTTATAATTCATATATTTTTTTTAATTATTTTTTTTACTAATGCCTAATGGCTGTAATTTGTATTTCATGATTCATAATCAAACCAAATTATGATATAATGGCACGATTGGCACCTCTATCTCCAATATGAATATTGCATATTTTCTTCAAAAAATAAACAGTCAACGCCATAGTCAGATAGTGCCTTTATAATTGTTTGATGGATAGATGTGGTATGAGTGAATTTATCAATTGCGTGATTGTCAATGTCATTACCAGTTCAGTTCAGAATAATTACCGTAGTTGAATTAAAGATATGCTTTAACACTTTGTCCGCCGTGCAGTAGATCCTGCCGTCGCCAGATTATTTTAGGCGCGCACGCGCGCGCGCGCTGCACGCATCGTATATTGTATGCGCGCCGCACGCATCGTTGTCTGTGACTAGAGTCGAACAAAGCGGGCCGCTGTTAAGAGTATTTGGTCAAGATTTGTAAATTTTTGAATTGAAAAATAGTTTTGAAGACTTTTGTCTTTTGATCATATAACAAAGTAATGCAGTAGATATAGGTCAATCGGAGGAGGGGAGTGAATGTTTATTACTTATTTATGCATATAAAATGAATGAACATTGTTTTCTGAATACTGCCATTTTGCTTTTTTGCCCAGCATTGGCAGGCCACCACACTCCCCCCCCCCCCCCCCCCCCCATCTAAAAAAAATATGCCAAAGTCAAGCCTGTCATTGTTATGCAATGCTCAAAAAAAGGCCAGGGGTGTTTCACAAAGATCCTTTAGTTGATCTTAGCACTAAGATGGTCTTAAATATTATGGAAAGCCACTAGTGTCTTGAAACAGTTTTGTAAAAATTATGTTGAAATTCATAAAATGTTGATTAAAATCATATATATCAAAGAGATTCATGATCTTCACATAAAATTCATGAAATATATATGATTTGAATCAACATTTTATGCATTTCAACATAACTTTTACAAAACTGTTTCAAGACACTAATGGCTTTCCATAATACTTAAGACCATCTTAGTGCTAAGATCAACTTAGGATCTTTGTGAAACACCCCCCAAGGGCAAGGCAACTAAAAGTTATCTTTGGGCCACCAAACTTGCTTGCATGGGCAACCAAATGTAACCGGATTGTTACTGTTTTTCTTTGTTTTTTCCCCCATCACATGTATAAAGGAAACAAGAGTGATGAGGTTTCAGACAAAATTGCCAACCTTGGGCAAGCCTGTCATTGTACGCACCTAATGTCAAATTACATTCGATGACATTCCAAAATAAAAATAATGAAATAATAATATCCTTGGATTTATATAGCGCCTATCACGAATAAATATGGCTGCAAACAAAATTCTCGTCTGTAGCCACCAAATCTAACCATATTTATTGGTTATTTGGGATCTTTATTTCAGGCATCACACATATTAGTTGTATTTTGCTTGTATCTAATTAACTCGGTATATTAAGTGCTTACAAAACACCCATATTAAGGGCAATAAATGTATTAATAGTAGTATTATAGCCACTAACTATATAGCCACCAAATTTAGGTTAGGGTTAAGGTAAAGTTTAGTCTTGTTCACAACCTTTTGGGAATTATGTCAAAAAGTGCAGGAACCCTGTAACTTATAAATGATAATTTGTGTTAATTTTGATACCTTTCTTTCAGGAAACTTGAGTAGTGAGGATGAGGGCAGTGATGAAGGGGAGGAGGACAGCAATGCGTACGGAGGATATCAGCTGCTGGAGCAAGACCCCGAACCGGAGGTATGCTGAAAAAACATATAGTGGGTTTGGGCCTTGGGGCCATTTTAACCCCAAAATAAAAATACCCTTAATTAGGAGCACAAGAAAAGCACCAAAGAACCACAGTGTTTTGTTGTAGATAGTATAATGCAGACTGCAGAGCATGATTTGAGTATGATAGTTGGGTTTGAACAGGACTTCAGGAGACCCTGATAATTAGGTATACATTTTGTTAATTGGTTTCTCAGAGACTCCTCGCTTTGTTCTCATTAATATTCTAATTAAATGCTTGAAATTAGCACAGGCTGGCTTGCCCAGGGCCGCTGAAAATTGGCTTTTGGGCCAGCAAATTTCATTGATGCCTATAATTCTACTGGCCCGAATGGGCAACCAATTACAGAATTTGTTATAATTTTCTTTGTTTGTGGCCACCAGATTCAGGTTTCAGGCCACTAACATTTGAACAATCTTGTTTATACTTGCCCGACTAGGCCACAAGGCAAAACAGTTATTTACTAGCATTGCATACTATAAGCAATGAAAATGGTAAAAAATTATAGACCCCCGCCTCCCCCCCCCCCAAAAAAAAAATAAAAATAAAATAAAATTAAAATAAAAAAAATAAAAAAATAAATAAAAATAAAAGTAAATTGATGATTTTCCCATTTGAATTAAAATAGAAAATGCCAAGAAATGTTTATGGAAGGTACATCTTTCATACCTAAATTAAAATGTGAACGTAATATGTGTGTACCTTTGTCCTCCATATATAAGCACCATGGCACTGATGCGGACAGTGAGGATGAGACAGAGGGCGGAGCTAGAGCTGATGGGGTCTTGAATCTAGAACTCACCGGGGATGAGGAGTGGTCCACATTCTCAGACTTCCAGCAAGCCAGCAGCACTGACCCACTGTCCACATTCTCAGACTTCCAGCAAGCCAGCAGCACAGGCTCCGCTCCAGATGACTCTGACTCTGCCCATCCACATCTTCCCGCCCACCTGGCCAAGCTCCTCCCTACGACCGAACCCGATCCCGACTCCACGGCCAACGCGGCGCACACGGACACACCGCTCTCCCTCGAACAGAGGAAGAAGAAGATGGCAACCGACGAGCAGATCCGGAACGCCATGGCTGGATTTGCGCTGCCGACGGCGGCCATCCCGTCGTGGGCGCGCTCAGTTAGCGAGGACGATTGGAAGCAACAACTCGTAGGTAGGATACAGGACAAAACTGAGGAGGATCTTCCGCCCTCGACGTCAACAGCAGCGACGACACAGCAGAAGGAAGATGGTGGAAACGGGTGATTTCTGCTCAAAATTTCAAAAGAATTTTTCATTCTACACATACATGTAGTAACAAATAAACTAGCTACAGTGAGTGTCTGGGATACAGGACATCAATGCGGAGAAGCAATGATGCAGCTGAAGAGCGATGGTTGGAACAGGTCTTTTTTGCCCCAAGTGAAATTTTCATTAGAACTACATGTGTAGAATTTGCAAACTTCAACTGAATTTGTTGCTTCAGTGAGGATCAATGATCATTATCCAACAGGATTTGCAGAGATATAGCCTCTGTAATGCCAAGCAGAGCCCTGGAAAATGATATGAAAAGTGTGTACAAAGGACAAGCAAATTTTGAATCTCTATTTTCAGGTAGGCAAGCTTGAAAGAAGCCCCTGAAAATATTGTTTTTTTCCTGGTGAGGAAGACTGAAAGTAATAGGGGAAGCTTGCGGCTTCAGCTTATACACCAGAAAAGAAAAAAGAAACAAGAAAATGTATTAACTCTGTATTTACTTTCTATAGGCAGGGCTCGACACTGGCCCCCTTGCCCGTTGCTAGTAAAAAATTAGTGTCCGGCAAGTAAAATGTCATAAATTGTCTGGTTTGCTTGCCCGATCGGGCAATTAAATAATAGGAAAGAACACTGTGATTTGTATGTAGATCTCATCTTGTAGTAAGAGGGCAAGTACATTTTATAATGAGGCAAGTCAAACTTTAAAATGTATGATTTCAAGAACACTGTACAATGGGACCTCCTGGTATTAAACAATGACCTTGGAACCATTATTAAGATTACCCTGCTGGTTCACATGTAGTTTTATTGGGTTTAATACCATTTAAAATAACAAGAATATTAAGGGCTTGGGCCATCAAAATTACCTTTTTTGTTTTACGAGAAGTTTAGATAAAGCAGATTTCTTCATTTTATGAGGATCCACTGTACAGAATTAAAGTTTAAGAGTCAACCAGAACTGGGAGCCATCCAATGACTTAGACACGAGAGATCCCCGGTTCGATCCCCACCATCGGACAATGCGTCTTTTATCACGCAATAAATTTGAGCTAACTCTCGTTGTGTGTTATCGGGCTCCCCCGTGTTTCCTATGCAGGAAAGGATTCACGCAAAACACTCCGTCCCTCGGATAGGACGATAAATGGAGGTCCCGTACATATGAGACAGTCACACCTCATATACGCCAATAACCTAGTCTACTTCTCGAAAAGAGTAGGGTGTTAACCCGGTTGACTAGTATCAAAATCCTGCACATCACAACCAAATTAATATAATAATCAGTGCACCTGTCCGGTTGGCTCCTTTATTGGGGTGTTGGACAGTACCAAGAAGAAGAAGAAGATGCACACCTCCTGTGGAGTATTGGCTTGGGAAGTTAGATTGCCTTCGATGTGGAAATCAACCATGAGATGGAGATCGATCAGGGTATATGTTCCCATGATTTAATTCCAGTTTCAGATCCTGTATGTCTACCAAATGATAACAAATTTGCAGACAGTGTGCAATGATATCATTCCAGTATATGTACTGTCAGTCAACAAAACTAGATATAACTTTCAAGTGACACTTAAGAAATTAATTTCAAAATCATAGATTTTTTTTCTTCAGTTTTACATGCATGTTACTTACCACAAGATGTTGCCACAGTAGCAAAAGAGATAAATGCTGCCAGTGACATAATTCATTGCTTTTAAAAAAGCGAAAAAGGTGGCAGCATGATTATAAATCGTGATGCTGAATTTTGCAAGTGTCGCCAGAATTGTAATTAGTTTCTTCTGGTTGTGTAGTTTTGTTATTTGTATGTTTTTTTTTTATCTAGGTTACTACAAAACAAAATATATACCATATATACCAAACCATGTTATTAGATGAGTGATCAAGTGAACAATAGTGTATGTATCTTCATTGATGAAAGTCATGAAACTATTGAAAATGTATTTATTAATTGCCCTTTTAATGTTAATTATGAAAAGCTGAAAGGCTGAAAATTATGAAAACAGAGTATTAAAACAGACTTCCCTAGTAAATATTGGCCCGATTTCTCATCTGTGGCCTAGCCTAAAAAGACAAAGACTACCGGTAACACTTTGCAGCAGCATACTTATTGTCTCGTTACTACGGTCCCCGGAGATATTCAAATGGTTTCCTTTCATTATTCAGTTCTGGTAATGGACATCAGGACAATGGGCCATGACAGTATAGTCTGTCATAAGCCAAATTGCATCCTGGATCATCCTGGACATTGTATTGCTGGTGACCTGTTATACTGAATTTCAAAGGAATGAAAGAAAACCATTAGAATATCTCAAGGGACCATAGCGACAAGACAATAAGTCTGCTGGTGCAAAGTGTTACCGGTAGTCTTTGTCTTTTTGGGCCAGGCACAAGTTGAGCCACTGATGAGAATTTGGGCCAAATATTGTGTCCAAAAAAGTACATGTATGCGTATACTTTGTATTTATTTGCAATACCCATTTCCATGGATTTCCATATTTTTATTTGCAAATATCTGTAATTCTGCGAGATGTACAGTATTACGTAAATTTCAGTTAAAGACCTTTACAAAAAAAAACTTACGTGCTTGTAACTTGTTAACTTTTTGCTCATTTATCACTTTGTGAGACAAAGTGAGGAATGAGTAATGAGCAATTTGTGTTTCTAGTATCTGTTCCATACAAAATACAGTGCTCAACCATCAGGCCACAGAGACCGTCGAATGGCGGGGGATGTTCCCATGAAACCCTTTTCATTCCTCGTATAGTCCGAAGCTATATAAACTTGGCACTAACCCAAGGATAATTAAATCAACTTTTGTAAGGAACACGTGTAGTGATGCAGCTTTTTGTTATGTTGAATATTTTCTCACTCTAAACTCTTTACTAAGTTAAACTTAAAAGTTCATTTTTGTAACCATTCCCAATGGATTCAACATATCCATGCTTGATTATATTTATACTAATTGTCAAATTTATCTCATAGATGTATCCATGTTTGTGTTACAAATGTACATGTATATCAGAACATTACAATGTAATGAAATAAAATATAGAACAGAAGATGCTGCCTAAACCAGACTGATATTTTGTGCGCAATGATCCAAGTTAAAGGGAATGTTGAGTTTTGGTATAGAGGGCACTACACAAAATAATTTTGTTGTGAGATAATGAAAAACTGAGTGTCAAATTTGATAGAGCATTCAATTTTAATGAAAGAATAAACTTTATTTGATAAAAATAGATTCAGAAATGGCTGAAATGTGTAATTTTTAGCTCATCCGGCCCGAAGGGCCCGATGAGCTTATTTATTCCTTTCGAGCATGGTGGAGTTATAACTGTTAGTTTGTAATGTAAATGGTGCAGGTTTTGGTTACTAAAATTCAGTTTGACCAAAACAGTACTCTACCAAAACTCAACTATCCCTTTAGACCAGACCTTGTAACATAAAGATTGATGATTAAAGGGGTAGTACAGTTTTGGTAAGGCTGAACTTTAGTAACCAAACCTGGACAGTAACATTATAAACTAATAGTTATAACTCCACCATGCTCGAAAGGTGTACAAAATTACAAACGACTAAGTAAAAAGCCCGTTATCATTTAAAAAAAGAGCCATTAAAACACAAGAGGGCGCTTTCTAAAAAGGCATTGGTTTCAACCATTTTTCATACAAAATTATGCATGTGATGTTTTATTGAAACAATAATTAGAGAGATCATCAACAACTATTTAAAAAACGCTTATGAAAATTTTGGAAAAAGTGCAAGCATTTTTAAAATTTTTTGAAAAAACCATCTAATTATTTGGGCCCCAAATAATTATAAGATCAGATATATTTATTGATATTTCAGCCGTTTCTGGGTCGATTTTGACCAAATTCTGCCATTAAAATTGCATGTTCTCTCAAATTTGACACTCGGTTTTTCATTACCTCAGAAAAAAATTGTGATGTGCAGCGCCCTCTCTACCAAAACTAAACTACCCCTTTAAAGTGATATTTGAGACTTCAATCATATACATGCACCAATATGATTTTAAAATTCGTAAGAAGAATATATGTGATATTGTTTTATAGAAAAGGAACAAACTAGTTTACCTTGTGACAAAAAATTGAAAATTAATGTCAGATTTAAAGTGACACAGGTAGAGTGTCTAACTCCACGAAAAATACTTGGAGCTTCCTCGTTTCTCTTCTGCCGTGTTGTTTAGCTTATGGTAAGAGAAGAATAAAATAGGGTTCGGTTTTTTCAAATGTCCCTTTAGTATGAAGATAATTATCATTGAAAATCATTATTTCTAAAGCGTTAATCAACGCAATTGAAAAAAAGTACAATGTCTTAGCTGAGAACGTCCGCATGCAGCACCCGTGAGAACATTCCGGAGATTGAACTTTGAGCCGAGCGAGTTCAAATTCCATGAATTATGTACTACGTGTGTAAAAATACACTGGTGCGAATATCTCAACCGGATCATTCATTGCTGTGACAAAAGTATGGCAGACCATCAGTATTCGGTGATAAAATATGAACTCAATATTCGTTTTTTTCACTAGGTAAACAGTGTTCGTTTTCTTTCAAACTTTCACAAATCTTTCAATTCTATTTTACAATGATATTGATATAGGATTGAAGTCTCAAATGTTAGTTTGTGCAATATCTGACACTTTACACGGATCACTTTAATCCCCGATTGTTCGCATGAAGTATCCAAATTTGGATACTCTTTGACAACCATCGAAAAGCATTCCGAAAACGTTTTCAATTCAATCTTAAATATCTCCATAATTAGAAAGACATTGACAAAATTTCAACTCATTTCATTCTTTTGTTACCATACGCCAAACAACAAGGCACAGAGAAGTTTAAAAGGTAAAAGGGATTTTGGTTATATTTAACAGAGGTAATGGATCACTTTATCATATGACTAATCATTTGATTGTGCAGCCCATCAATTGATCATCATAAGATTAATTGAACGATTGATTATTAAGTGATTGTATGCTTAAAGGGATCTCATGATGTAGTAACATTGTCCAAATCGACAAAACTTACTTGTAACTTCAGTGATTTTCTCATACCTGGTATTCATATAACCAATAGATGCATGTATGTATTACAAACAGGTGTCATTTTTTCGAATTCCACTTTCATTCAAAAGATATTTACAACTGAATTGTTTGGATGTCTAATCATCCACTGGAAAGTCATAACTGTGCAAAGTCAGTGCAATGAATTAGCAAATATCACTTTGCATTTTTAGCTCATTTCTTGGCCATATAATATCCATTAAATGTACATTTATGTACATTTCACATTCTGTTAACCATTCATCACTTTTTGCACATGTCAACAAAGTTTTAATCTTAATGTTTATTCCTCCAATTTAAATTCAACACACATTACATACACCATGCATGCGCATACACACACACCCCACCCACACAGAGATATTCACTCTCCACCTCTCTCTCCCTCAGGTTAAAGGGATCTAGTAACATTGTCAAAATCCACAAAATTTACTAAGAATTCCATTGTATTATATAACCAATAGAAGCATGGAACATGTTTCTGTTTAAACATTTTTTTTTTTATGATTTGTATGATTGAAGCATGGAACACGTTCCATTTTCAATTTATTTTTTGTTAAAAAGCTATGTATGTTTGAAGCATTTGGATTTCAGATTCTCTAGTTGAGAATTTCAAATGTGTACAGTCAGTGCAACGAGTACATGAATATCACTTTGCATTTTTTGCTTATTCGTTGGTCATAATATACTGTAATGACACTCGTTTACCATGGAATTTTCACACATCACACGGTGGACATATCGGATTTATCAATTTTGCAGTTTTTGCACTTGTCAACAAAGTTACTAGATCTCTTTAAAGGTCTTGCTGAAGGACATTAATGCTGGGGCATATGACAAGGAACAGAAATGAGACAAAACACACTAGATGTTCAATGATAGTACATGTACATAGCACTATAATTAATTTCAGTTGAAAGAAGGTAATTTGGCAGAAGAAAATTTGTTTTAACCCTAAAAAGACGTGGGGGGGGGGCTGATTTAGCCCCCCCTCCTCTATTTTTGCGATTACTTCGCAATGCGTAAATATTTTACGGTGCCACTTCATGACTTTTTTCCTTAGAGTCTTGCGCAACTTTTGATACCAAATTTGCGCACACCTGGTCAACGATCCGGGTGTTATGTAACATTTTGCGATCGCGTGTCACTAAAAATTCAATTTTTTTTTTAATTCTCCCATATATACATACAGAGTTTTTAGATGCACCTTTTATATTGCAGTTTTATGCCCATCTTTTCACATGTACTGTTAGTATTCCCATTTGGCATGGTGAATAAAACTTATTGCATTCTCATTTGCATAAAACAATACAATACATAAAGAATAATACAAACAAAAACAAAGAAAAAGATAAAAACAAAGAAAAACATAGAAACCGGTAAAACTAAATCAATTTTCATGATTATCCTGTTGTTTTATCAGGGATTGTGTAAATTTATACAATCTTAGCATGTATATTGTACCAGGAACACAGTTTTGTTTCATAAAAATCACCTATATAAAGAAAAATACAATAAAATACAAAAAAAATACAATTTTTGCATAATTACGTAGCTCTTATTACCATATTCTAATTTGAAAAAAAATGTCAACTATGCAATATTGTAGAGCTCATGGACATCTATCACCATGCCAAATTTGGAGTCGATCGGAGTTTCGGTTGCCGAGAAAAATACAAAAAATACAAAAAAATACAATTTTTGCATAATTGATTAGCTCTAACTAATAAAAAAAAAATTAACTATGCAATATTGTAGATCTCATGGACATCTATCACCATGCCAAATTTGGAGTCCATCGGAGTTTCGGTTGCCGAGATCTTAGGGGGGGGGGGGCCCTTTTAGCCCCCCCCCCCCCCCCCCCCCCCAGTTTTTGAAAGGTTCAAAATAGCCCAGTCTTTTTAGGGTTAAGACATAATGAACATTTTGTGATGTGCAGCATAGTGTTTTTTATCCGTTAAACAGTTAAGTATCTACAGTACGAACAAATATAACCCTGTAGCAAATAATGATGATTTTTATAAAATGCACAGTATGTACATTGGAACCTCTCTATAACGAGCTCTGTTATAACGTTAGACCTGAGATAGCGAGGTAATAGGTTAGGTCCAGGTTCTCTGTATTTTATTATGTTTAAGACGTGATACACAAAGTTATCTGATATAACAAAGCAAGTTCAACGGGCACAAGGTGCTCGTACTAATGAGGTTTCACTGTACTTGATAGAAGAGATATCTCTTTAAAAATAGACTCTATTTTATAAAAAACATGATAATCAAATGATTGAATCACCATGTACTATAATACATGTACCGAACAGCAAACTATCATGATTTGTTCCCACTACAACCGTATTGTACACTTAAGTGAAAAGCAAAGTAAAATAAACAAAGATAATTGTTATTGTCAACTAGACATCAGATTATGTTGTCTTAAGCCCGGCGCAGACAGAGCTGACTCGACCCGATCCGACTGGTTTTCAGTCAGGCTAGAGTCAGTTTCGCTCAGTCGGAGCCGATCCAACATGTTGAATCGGCCTCGAATGACCTCCGACTGACACTTGACTGGAAAAACCGGAGTCCTGAGGCAGCGCATACTAAGTTAATCAGGCTGAAAACCAGTCGGATCGGGTCGAGTCGGCTCTGTCTGCGCCGGGCATGACGCGTATAACGGAAAATATGTAGATAATTAAAGAAAAAAGAATTTTTATTGTCATCTAGACATTACAGTAAAATATGTTTCCTTATAAACAAAATAACACTCAAAATATAAAAGTGTTTTTATATCCTACCTTACTACATGGATAACAGCCAGGACTTTACATGTACATGTAGGCTCCAAAAAGCCCAATTTAGTCACAAAATTTGGAGAAATCATAAATAAGGCATAATGTTGACTATATACCTCAATAAGTGAAACCTAAAGTTCCATATTTCCGACACAAAATTTAACTGGGGGAATGACAGAGAATCGATGAGAGAGACCCAGAGACCTGTTTCATGAAAGTGTCTTAGTTAAGACAGTCTTAAAGAGGAATTCCACCCCAGAAATGTGATATTTGCTATAAAATGAGGTGAATATGAAGAATCGGGATCGAAAATTTGAGCCAAAACGGATAAGCAATAAAAAAGTTATGACAGGACGAACTTTGCTCCGATTTTTAGTATCGTTCGCAATTGCTATCGATCGTGACGTCACTTGCGAGCTGCAGCCATTTTGACTTCTACATGGAAATTTAACAAAATTTAAATTTTCTTTATAACAAAGCAAATTTATGAGCTTACACATTTAAATGAGGTTGCCCCATCGATATTCTTTTATGAATTCGTGAAAAAAGGAGAGAAAAGTTAATTTTTAGCATCGAAAAATGAGAAATAAGTGTATTTTCATGTACTAAAGCCATGGCGAGGTGCTCGTGAATGAGGTTGCATATGGCGGCAATTTTGAAACGATCGCTCATTATTACATAATGTTCAAACAGGTATAACTCCCGTGTTTCTTGTCCGATTTTGATCAAATTTTCACCAATCATTCGTCTTGTTCTGCTTATTCAAAAAACGAATAGTTATATCAGGCCCGGACTACCCCTTTAACTGTCACGTGACTGACTGATCTACGGACAAACGGATGGTGTTTGTTCCGATCACAAAGGACAAGGTTGGAAGTATAATAGCAAAGATGCTTTCATGTAAGACGTGTTGCCGTAAATGTCAAAGTTATACCAAGGTTGTGTATACGAACATAGTAAACCTCTTAACTATGGGAACCAGGTGGGTTGTGTACAAAGTCTATGGAGATTTCAGAAACTCGTAGGGAATGGGTTAAGAGCCTTTCATGAAACGGGCCCCACAGCTACAAGTATGAATCGAAACATCTTAGTCTTCCTTCAGCTGTTTAATACTCTCCAGGTAGGCGGCTCTCTGGGGCTTATCATCCGCAGGCCGGTTGTAAGGCGTCCACAGAGGCTCCCCGACAAACAGGCGCTTGGCAACCACATAGTCCTGGACCAAACAAACAAAAGAAAAAGAATGACAAGGAGATTAACACTTAGATTGAAATGCTCTATGGCATTTGTGTGTATTGTAACTAACCAAAATGCGAGCTTGGCAATACAAAAAAAAGAAAGCAAGATAAATGTGTTGATCTTCAAAGTGAAGGTATCAGCAGGCAAGGCGGCCCCACAGGCTCCCCTGACAAACATTCGCTTGGTAACCAGGTAGTCCTGGCCCAAACAAACAAAAGAAGAAAAACAAGGATATTAAGAACAAAAAATTAGATGAATGTGTTGATCTTCAAAGTGAAGGTATCGGCGGGCTTGTTGTAAGGCGTCAACACAGGCTCCCCAACAAACAAGCCCTTGCCCTTGGCAACCACGTAGTCCTGGACCAAACAAACAAAAGAAGAAGAAAACAAGAAAATAATTATAAAACCTATCTGAATCCGTCCAAACATCGAACCTAGGCTAGTTAGTGTGCAGTACACAATATGGAGTGTACAAAAAGGCACCATGCATCTGATCAAAAAATCCAACCCATATTATTTTAATGGTGTCCATACGCAATTTATCTATTTTCTTTCCTTGTGGCCAAGTCGGGCAAGTAAAGACATGATTTTTCACATTTAAAGAGGAATTCCACCCCAGAAATGTGATATTTGCTATAAAATGAGGTGAATATGAAGAATCGGGATCGAAAATTTGAGCCAAAACGGATAAGCAATAAAAAAGTTATGACAGGACGAACTTTGCTCCGATTTTTAGTATCGTTCGCAATTGCTATCGATCGTGACGTCACTTGCGAGCTGCAGCCATTTTGACTTCTACATGGAAATTTAACAAAATTTAAATTTTCTTCATAACAAAGCAAATTTATGAGCTTACACATTCAAATGAGGTTGCCCCATCGATATTCTTTTATGAATTCGTGAAAAAAGGAGAGAAAAGTTAATTTTTAGCATCGAAAAATGAGAAATAAGTGTATTTTCATGTACTAAAGCCATGGCGAGGTGCTCGTGAATGAGGTTGCATATGGCGGCAATTTTGAAACGATCGCTCATTATTACATAATGTTCAATCAGGTATAACTCCCGTGTTTCTTGTCCGATTTTGATCAAATTTTCACCAATCATTCGTCTTGTTCTGCTTATTCAAAAAACGAATAGTTATATCAGGCCCGGACTACCCCTTTAAGTGGCCCAATACCTGAATGTGGTGGCCCCAAACAAAACAAATTCAGTTCTATTTGGTACATTGCCCATTTGGGCAAGTGAAATGTTGGCATCATAGATGAAAGACATGTATTGGCATAATTGGTGGCCTGGAGCTAATTTCTAGTGGCCCCGGGTCAGCAGGCATGTCTTATTTCATCTTTATTTTTGTTAATTATTATTATATATATTCAACTAAAAAGCATAGTACAGTGTACAATACAGCTGACACAAATATAAATAAATACGAATTACACAACCATACGGATTACAACTGAGACAAGAGAAAAAAGCTGGGAGAATCAGTATGTGGGCCAGGGTCACAAAAGTGAAGTTCATCACTGTTGCCCTTGGGCATGTCGAACTGGACCCACACACACTGGTTATTATTATTTCGAGCATATGTGATCAATTACAGACTGATTTATACTGCAATATAGATCTCGTTTGCTGCGGGAAATATGTAAAATACAGGCCAGATCAATGCCCATCCTGTACATGTACTGTATGTATAGCCTTCATTTTGGTATTGATTAGCTAGCCTACATGTATTTATTGTGTGTTCAAATAAATGACGGATCAATAACATGCACATGACGCTTATTTCAATTATTTCTAAAGGGGAGATTTTACCTCAAGTGCATTCCAGCTTCTTTTTGACAAGCCTCCATGCTAAATATATTTCCTTCTTTAAAGGGGAATTAACCCTTATCCTTTTGACTTACTGGATGTGATGAGAGCATAACTACTATCATTGCTAGTCACTTATTTCCTCATGAATATTCCCGATTACAAAAATAATAAATATTTTATGGACCACTGAAGTTGAAGAAATGGCCGCCTCCTGTTGGCATTGAAAGCAGACGTCAATGGGCCATAAAATATTGATTATTTTCATTATTGGGAATATTCATGAGGAAATAAGTGACTAGAAATGACAAGAGTTATGCTCTCATCACATCCAGTAAGTCAAAAGGCTAGGAGTTCCTTCACCTTTAAAGGTATGGTGACAAGAAAACTGCCTCAAAATTGGGTTTTACTGTATCTAAGGTAGATTTTCATGAAGATTACTAATACAAACATATTTTCCTCGTGGGAAAACCCGGTAAAATAAAAAAATCAACTTGTAAATTCACTTTCGGAACCCCCGTAAAAAGTCCCGGGCGAACAAAAAATGACGTCATCTTTGTGACGTCACCTGCAGGCAATCGCAGTTTAGCTCGGTCATAGACGTACACGCTGAGTGCAATACTCACGTTGACACAGAGATATTATTTCCATTTGTTTCAATATTTGCAAACATTTGTTCAGGTTTATATCATGGACGATATACACTCAGATGTGTAGCTGCATCCTGCTACAATTCATTTCTTAGCAATTCTTAAGCATTTTCAGTAAAACCTCAATTTACAAGCAAAAACGAGTTTGTTTTACAAGCAAGTCATAGGCTCTGCATGTAAACAATGCACATTCCTCCGCGTTGCGGTCTGCATGTGATGTCATGAATCGGGTGACACGTGCGCACATTCCCGCTCTGCTATAAATGACTTTTTTTAGGAGCATGGAACGCCGATGCTTAATAAAGCAAAAAAGTTGCATGAAATTTACCTTTTTTTCCCAACTTAAGGATTTCTTTGAAAAAAAGAGTGTGGTATATCAATAAAGGCACATATTTAAAGCTATAAACCTGAATCAAAGCCGGGATTACCCCCCTCCTTTAACCCGTTGCTTACGGGAACCGGGTGGGCTATGTACAAAGTCTATGGGGATTTCAGAATCTCGTAGTGGACAGAACGGGTTAACATTCAGACAAGTAAATTACACCATACATTTTCAAAATGCACTTGCCCGTACAAAAAATTTACTAGCATGAAAATACAATGAGGAACTAAAGAAAAAATGAATTGCGCTAGTCTCTTGGTAGCTCGATCTGCTACGCAAACTTCTTGATGGATGAGATTTACACGGGTACCAAAACTAGCACACTTGTGAAATGTTACCTGCCCATCACAATTTGCCCAGGGCAATTGGGCGAGTACTAGCGTCGAGCCCCGTTTTTGAGATTCATAGTTCCAACTTCCAACCCACAATGCATATTCTGTACCGTATATGGTGGTCTTTATCATGGGCGTAGACATGTCATTGATACCCATTCAACTGGGGGGGATGATCTATTCATTCATCCCCCCCTGATGAATAGGTATTACGTAAGTCATTACGCCCTTGGTCTTTATAGACAGTTTCGAGCATTGCATTAAGGGATTACCGAGTACTTACATTTGTGTCCAGTGTGAGGTGGTGGTAGCCGGCAGGGATTTGAAGAGTAATATTAGCTGCCCGATCAGGCAACCAAATTAAAACATAGATCTATCAAATATACTTGTTGGACATCAATTTGTACTTGCCCAGAGCAATCGGGCACGTGCTAGTGTCGAGCACAGGACAAGGGCTGGTGAGCACTTACATTTGTGTCTTACTTGAGTCGTACCCATCGCTCCTTGTTGTTTTTCTGTGTTTAGGGCCAGAAGATTCAGGTTTTGGGCAACATCATTTTGAAAATCTTTATTTGACTTGCCCGCCAGGGCCAGGACGCCCAGGAGTAATTTAAGATTCTGTTTGGAGCATTGCATCAAGGACTACTGAGCACTCACATTTGTGTCGAGGGTGAAGCGGTGATAGATGCCGGCAGGAAGCACAAAGAAGTCTCCCTTGGTGAACTTGATGCGTACCCATCGCTCCTGGGAGTTTTTCTTTGTTTAGGGCCAGAAGATTCATGTATTGGCCAACATAAATTTGAGAATCTTTGTTTTAACTTGCCCAACTGGGCCATTCTGTTTCGAGCAGTGCATTAAGAATTACTGAGCACTCACATTTGTGTCCAGTGTAAAGCGGTGGTAGATGCCGGCAGGAAGCACAAAGAAGTCTCCCTTGGTGAACTTGATGCATACCCATCGCTCATTGTCATTTTTTAGTTGTTTAGGGCCAGAAGATTCAGGTTTTGGGCAACATAAATGTGAAAATCTTGACTTCACTTGCCCGACTGGGCTACAGGTAAAATATTCTGTTTCGAGCAGTGCATCAAGAATTACTGAGCACTAGCTTACATTGGTGTCAAGGGTGAAGCGGTGGTAGATGCCAGCAGGAAGCACAAAGAAGTCTCCCTTAAGTGGTCAACTTGATGCAGACAGCCTACCAATCGCTCTTACTAGGTTTTTTTTGTTTAGGGCCAGATTCATGTATTGCCCAACATACATTTGAGAATCCTTGTTTTTACCTGCCTAACTGGGCCACAGGTTTCGAGCATTGCATTAAGAATTACTGAGCACTTACGTTTGTGTCCAGTGTAAAGCGGCGGTAGATGCCGGCAGGAAGCACAAAGAAGTCTCCCTTGGTGAACTTGATGCGTTCCCATCGCTCCTGGGAGTTTTTCTTTGTTTAGGGCCAGAAGATTCATGTATTGGCCAACATAAATTTGAGAATCTTTGTTTTAACTTGCCCAACTGGGCCATTCTGTTTCGAGCAGTGCATTAAGAATTACTGAGCACTTACGTTTGTGTCCAGTGTAAAGCGGTGGTAGATGCCGGCAGGAAGCACAAAGAAGTCTCCCTTGGTGAACTTAATTCGCACCCACTGCTCCTTGAAGTCCCGGAAGTCAAAGTAGCCGCTCCCATCTAGACAGAACCGGATCTCCTCGTCAATATGCAGATGCTCCTCGAAAAACGATTTTAGCTGTCAAGATGGGGGAGAAAAAGATGATGACGATCATAAGGACGGTGTCCCACATATTTGTGGGTTGGTAGTCCATCACTTCAGCAAGAAGATAAAAAGTTATATGAAGTATACAAGGAGAAAGAGCATAAATTTCTCTTTATCTAGAGCCCTATTTTGTTACTCTACCTGCTTTAGTTATTTTGTAAGATTTTTATTATTGCATAAATCGCTATAATTTAGGAAAATCCTTAAATTGGCAACACATTGTGATATTTTCAAAACAGATTTTGAGGTTCAAATTGGCAACTTTGCGGCAAAGTCACTTCATATTTGTCTTAAATTGTGATTGCTAAATATTTTCCACCTATTTAAAAAAAATAAAAATTTAATTATGAGTTGCTGATTTTTAGAGGAAAATAATGATCAATTTTGCCTTAAAATAGCTCTCGGCCTTGATGGGTTAAACTTAAAGTGATCTATGTATATTTTATTGACGTCTACCAATATCAATTTAATCGGATCTCCTCATAACAGATGCAGATCTAATGTATGCTTCTCAAAAACATCTTTATTGTAGCTGTCATTATATAGTGAGGATAGCGAGGATCATATTTTTATTGATTTTAAACTTAACATTAAATTAAAAAAATCACTTGGGTGACAAATCTGTCATTGATGTTTTTAAATGACTACCAAGTTACCCCCTCCCCCTCCCCCCCCCCCCCCCCCTTGACAACACTTTGTCCATACAATTATACCAAAGTACTTGGGCAAAATATTGGTTGGATGGTTGTGATATAATTGTCATTTAATTGTCTATGATTACAGAATAGAGAGGAATAATATTAAAGGGATAGCACAGAGGGCGCTTATGAATTTGTGAAGTAATGGAAAACTAAGTGTAATATATTGAAGCGCACATGATTTTTAAGGTAAAACAAACTTCATTTGATCAAAATCCGTTCAGAAAGAGCTGAAATATCAATAAATATATCTGATTGGAATAAAAGTGGGTCCCACTCACTCCCACATTTATTTTACAGTTTAAGAAATAATCTATGCCTACACTTTTTCAAAAATATACGAAAGAATTTTTAAAAATTAGTTGTTAATGATCTCTTTATATTGAATCATTATTTTAGGGCAGGTCCAAGCTAATGTCCCCCTTGATGGTGAAAATTCATCTTCATTTTAGCTTTACAAATTTGGTATCATTTCAAAGCTAAAAGTCTGAAGTTTAGATTTTTAGTACAGAAATTTGCATAATATGCATATTTAACAAGTAGTGAGCATCTAATTTGCATATTTCAAATATTAGCGTGACGTACGGGACATTGTATTTCTATTTTTAATTTTTATTTTATCAATCAAGCTTTAATTTCATATATGGGGACTAGTAAAACTAATCACTAGCAATAGTTGACCAAATTTTTAAGTGTCAAAATTAATTAATTATGCTATTTAGGGCGTGTCCAAACTGCAATGTCCCGTACGTCACAAAAATGAACACCTTTTTTAAATATTTCAGTATGAAACACTTAATTTTTTTCTTTCATATTTTGTGAAGTTCTAATTTATCATACTCTTGACTGGCTAGCTAAGTTTTATGAAAACAGCATTTTTCGTTTTGATTTTATTAGCTAATTAAGACATGTGACATACGGGACAAAAGTGTGACGTACGGGACATTTTCAGTGTTAAAGCAATGGCAAGCCAGGTGAAAATTATTTGTTTTGTGTTTTACCACTGATTATCATAATAATTCTTGCTTAGATAGTCTTAAACATTTCAGAATAAATAGGTCTTACCTTTAGGAGTTACCTCTAAAAGTAATTACATAATTACCACATCATACTTCGCGTTATAGCTACATACTGATGAAAATGTGTCTGGAGGGGGGAATTTGAAATACATCATAATTACCTTTAAATAATTATCTAAAATACTAGACAGTCAATTTGAGTAGGGAAACTGCATGTCAATGAAGGAAATATAGTATTACATTGGTTCAGTACACCGAGACCTTCCAAACAGGTTCAAAAACTGCAAGAAAGTGCTAAAAAGGCACAAAATATTTTTATTTTTTCTTCTAAATAGTCCCATGTGTAGGATTTCATGTAAGTTGCCAAATTTATGATGATTCTGTTTAATTTTCTCATATTCAAATCTTTTTTGTCAATATTGAAAGTAATTTACATCAGATAGATGTATCCCACATCTTTTGAAGCCAAATAAAATATTAATTCTTAATTAGTTATTAGCATAATTAATGCAAATTATCGGATTTCAGAGCTTCAATTTGTTAAAGTCTTATTATAATGTATTGCGGAAGCTGTTTTTGAGTTTTAAATCATCACAATATTGAATAAATACAATAAGAACAAATATATTGCAAAATGGACCCAAAGATTTAAAAATAAAAGCAGGAAAATGACAAATAAAACATGAGGGAAAAATGTCCCGTACGTCACATGTCCCGTACGTCACGCGCATACCTATTTTCTTTCATTAATTATCATGGGATAAACGGTGACATAATTTTTTTTTTTTTTTGCAGTGCGTATATTAATGGTTACTAAATGCATATATCAGGAATAAGTTGTTATCTGCCATGTAGATTCAGAGAGTTTTCATAATACACATTTTTTTGTTAAAGTCATAATTTCTCTGGTCCCGTACGTCACGCTGCATATTTATTAGCATAATTAAATTTTAACGAGCGTTTTGAATATTTTTTTTTGCATTTTAGGAAGGGACTACAAGTAGCCTTCCAAAGCACCAAAAAGATTCCAGATCATAGCTCCTTCCTTTGAATAATATTCAATTGAAAGCTGTGAATGTCCCGTACGTCACAAGTCAAATAGCTTGGACCTGCCCTTTAACAAAAACATTGCAGTCACAATTTGTCATAAAAATTATTGAAACCCTTAAATGTTTTTAGAGAGTGCCTTCTTAGATGCTTGTAAGTTTTCCTACTTTTCAGGCATTATGGAATTACATAGATCTAATAGTTTGTAATGATATGGTGCAAGTTTTGGTTACTAACATTCAGTTTTTAAGACCCAAACTGTATTATCCCTTCAAATGAGCTTTTTCACGACAAGAATAGTTTTGCAATCGGTCTTCCGACAATGAAATAGATATATATTATACCTTTTTGAACCAAGGAAAAAATTAAAATTACTTTTTCAGGGGCTCCTTTTCAAGCGTACATCCATGAAAATAAAACTCACAACTTTGATTTGCATTGAACTCTAGATGCAAATTTAAACCTGGGCTCTTTTCGGCATTTCGGGGGACAATTTGTCCGGAGCTCCCGGGTATTTTTTTTTTCCATTGTTAAATCTGAACTCTCAAAGTCAAATTCACACCTTACCTTTTCCTCATAATTTGGGAGCTTCGCTCTGGTGCAGGTGATTTGATCCTCGTAGTTGTATCCGCGCTCCGTCTTCACCTTATTGTACGTCTCATCCGTCTGATAGTTATCTGCATCCACCTAAAATACATTATTGAAAAGATGAAAAATACTGCGGTATCACTATATGGGCAATTCCATAAATTTGGACGTACATTTCACACACTTCAATTAGGTACTAAAGAAGAAGTTAATGTAAATCATACGATTTTATGTGATCAATAGATTGCAAATGATGAGTAGAAAATAATAAGATTTTACCACCTTAATGACCTTGTACCGATTAAAAAACACTGCATGGTCGGACGTACTCAGAGAAAATGATTTTTCTGACAAGAGGATTTCAACTGGAAAACTCTGTGAAGTTAATCATTTTTTGGGGCCAAATCATCTATTACCATGTTGATTAGATTGTAAATGATGGGAAATATAAAAAAAAATTGTAATATTTTCCCTTCGAAGTATGGAATATTTACGCTTTATTTTTGTGTCGGACGTACAATGTCGGACGTACAAGACTGCCGTGTCGGACGTACATGTGTTATACCAATGCAAGTCTACTTGCTGCTGAAATATTTGCTGTAAATAGACACTTTCATAGTTAGTAAGTAATGTTGTCTTAAATGGTAGATATAAACATTTTATCACTGTACCATTAAATTATGGCAGTATAATACAAATAAAAACACAAATAATCTGCACTAACATGATTATGCACTGATGGGACTACCAAACTAGATTTATAATGTATATTTGAAGTTTAGGGTTGATTTTTCATCACAAAATGTATGTTTGTTGTTCTTTCCTACTAAGACAATTGTTAAATGGCCTAAGTGAGTCAAAACAAAATAATAATTATACAACGTGGTCCACCTGAAGTATGTTTTATGATATATTTTATAATGACAGCATGATAGTGTGTAGTATTAATATGTAAATAGCCATACAAAAATGTGACTAAGGAATGTCCAGCCATATGATGATGATTTGTTAGAATTAGGGATATGAATCACTAAGTAATTAAGAGATATTACATTTGAATACACTCTTTAATCATACTGAGACGTATTTCAGCCAAAGACGGTTCAGTTTACGTGAGCCTGTCATTCTTGACATTTCTGTCAGATAAGATACAGTGTGAATTTAAGTGTTTTAGGCTGGCAAAACCCTATTCATTTCAATGCCGTGTCAGACGTACATGGTCGGACGTACGCAAAAAGTGTAGGTCCGACCACCCATTTTTTCCGTAATTAGTGATTGGAATTTTTTTTTTTACTCTCTGTGTAGAGGGGTTAGAACTTGCTTTGCATTGACATCCTGCCCTTTATTGGGTTCTTTGTCTTTTCGTGAAATTGAAAATAAGTGTTTTTCCGTGTCGGACGTACATGTATGACAAAAATAGTCCTGATATTAATTAGCTACAAATCGTAATTAAAAGAGTATTTTTCTAATTTATGTGTGGTAATGGATTCAGAAAGTTATACTGTGTACATCTATCATGGTCAATTAATTATTCAGTCTATTTTAATTGAAATACATAAAAAGATCAAATGGTATGTTACAGCAAAGGAAAATCAGCAACTTCAGTATGCCTTGATTTTGAAGGGTCTCTTGACCTTGACCTTAGTCAAATTTTTTTTAAATGTTCATGGTTTTTGACAGTTCACATTATTACCTTCAAATTGATGTATTATTTGGACCAATGATTTTTTAATTTTGGCCTACTGGTTGACATATTTATGGAATTGCCCAATAGTTAATCAGGGTTCAACGTAAATTTTTTTGCCGTTTTCCGATCGTTTCTATAGGGAGTACCAGAAAAAAGAAAAAAAAATTATTAGGGGAAAACGTACTGCCGTATTTTGCGTGAAAAAACGTAACAAATACGGCAAAAACGGAACGGTTGGCATCTCTGCAACACCATCGTCATCATCAGAGTAGACATTAAAGTCTATAACATCATCATCATCAAAATTCAAACATTATTCCAGTGAAACCATTTTTTAACTAAATTATTATTAGTTTATCATAATTACTGTGCTGTACGTCCAAGTTGGGGGTTACATTTTATACTGAGAAATGTAAGATACATACTAAATTGTTGCTAGATCTACTACCTGAAGTAAAAATGTTATGAGTTTTTAGTAAGACAACCTGATTTTCCATAGACTTTGTACATTACAGTCACGGTGTTACGGTAAAATTTTGTATACTCTAGTTCATAATTATCTTGAATCCTTGATAATAGATTTTTTGTACAAATAACACCCAATTATTATTATTGAGTCTCTACTACACCAAATCAACATAGCCACTTTTCAAAATGTTCACTAACTTCACAGAATTTTGCCAGTAGAGTAAGACAACCTAATTTTCCATAGACTTTGTACATGCCCTTTCAGAGGTCACGGTGTTACAGTCACGGTGTTACGGTACAAAGGTATACTGATGTAGGGATTTATTTTGTACATTTTCTCCCCCTTTTATTATTTGGCACTTACTATGCCACTTCATCACCTTTTGTCTGTTACCATTGGTATTTAGTTCAAGCTCTATTCTATTATGTTCAGGCTCAGTCACCCACCCATTCTCATCTTCAACATCTGCATACTTGCCAACATTTGAAAGTCAGAAAACTGAACACCCGATTGCGAGGGAGCGGAGCGACCGAGGGGGGGAGGGTGTGGGAGGGGGGTGTCCCCCCTCCCACGGTAAGGAGCTTTTGCATTTTTGGACTTACAATTGTGCAATCTGGTGCATACTAGGGCTGTAGTGAAACGGTTACACGACGGTTAACCGACCGGCATCGGCAAAAACGTTTTCATTTTCACGGTTTCAGTTAACCGGGAAAAAAAATAAATTAAAAAAAAAATCGTATATATATATTTTTTTTTCCCCTTCCCCATTCTATAGATTCGGTCAGAAAATGGCACGTTGAACCCTGCCAATCTATTGCTAAAGTAAAGGTATTTTACATGTAACAAAATGTTCAAATAAACAAATGGTAAGAGGATTAATGAATAGATTAAACCTGGTAAGAGCCAAATTTAGAAGAATCATTTGTGATGAGATATCTGAAGGCTTTCCTCGTGACAGCGGTATGTAGACTAACATGGCACTGCCCTGCTGATTACAATTGAAAAAAACGGACAGATATCGGATGGTACATGTATATCCGAGAAGAAAAAAAATAAATAAATAAATAAATTTAAAAAAAATAATCAATTTTTTTTTTTTTTTTTTTTTAATCGGAACGTTCCGTTTTTTATGGCTATAAAAACTTTAAAAACGGGACAATTCCGTTAAAAACGGAACGGTTGGCAAGTCTGCATCTGTTGCATTTCATTCATGTCTAGCTGCTATTCCTATCCTATTGTTTCCTTCTGGTATTCTGACCACTTGACTCTGTCTAGACTCTTTAACTTTCTCTACATGTGTGGATTCCACACATGTCTTCTCTATTGTGTCTGGTCACCTTTCCATACCATCATCACTGATCATCACATTCCAACTCCACCCCCATCTCTCCTATTGGTTCCTTTTAATAATAAGGTTAGTTCATTTTAGTTAGCTATTTTTGTGATTGGTTGTATTGGTTTCTCCCTCTGTTAATTTGCATATCTCCCTTCTGTTAATTTGCATATTATATATTTTGTTGTAAGAGTACATTTATTTGGCAGATTTGCCTTGTATTAAACAGTGCACTACCAGACTTACATCGTGTCAACTCGTCCTTCTGTTCTCCTTTGCGTTCTACACTTAAGTTATGTTCCTGTTTGACTGTTTGATTTGCATGCTGCTTTGACTTAATTTATTTCCAATACTTATTAGTTATAGCTCGTTCTACCCACGTTACCCGTACATTTCTCTGCCCCACACTGACATACCATTTACCGGTTTAGCACCCTGAACCTGCACCCTGGTGTGGCCCGATGGAAATCGGTCCACGTACTGCAGTCTGCACACCGATGTACACCTAGGCCTAGCCATCGGCTCCACGCCATGTACACTACACGCAATATCCTTGTCGCAGAGACACCTAGCCATCGGCTCCACGCCATGTACACTACACGCAATATCCTTGTCGCAGAGACACCTAGCCATCGGCTCCACGCCATGTACACTACACGTAATATCCTTGTCGCAGAGACACCTAGCCATCGGCTCCACGCCATGTACACTACACGTAATATCCTTGTCGCAGAGACACCTAGCCATCGGCTCCACGCCATGTACACTACACGTAATATCCTTGTCGCAGAGACACCTAGCCATCGGCTCCACGCCATGTACACTACACGTAATATCCTTGTCGCAGAGAGTACGGATAATGTAAACATGGACACGTAATGCTCACCTGAATGGCTGCAACACATTGCCCGTGGTAGCTAGCTAGTCCCTAACCAACAGCATCATGATCCGGCAAGTAGTTGCAGGCCGGGCACAGGCTGGGCTGGTGGAATGAGCGCCAAGACCGCCAGGATCGAGGGCAACAGGTGCAACCATCCAGGCCGGAGTCCACATTAACACTGCTGTTGGTCATCTCATTACTAGCTACCACCAGCTTAGATACTACTATACACTTGTACAAGGGCATGGTCTAGTGGCCATACCCAATACATCAGCTGTTGTGCCTATACAATGAGTACGTGCATTCACCCATACAGGATGCACTGCCATGCCTGTATAAAGCACAGACATACAGTTGTTCTCAAATTTATTCATACCCCATGGAAAATAACATTCTTTGTTAGATTCTTCATTTGTAAAAGCTATTATATTGGTTCTTCCTGTGTATCTTTTGTCTAATTTTTGCTCTGCACAAATCCACATATGAGTTGGCTAAACTTCATTTGCATAATAATAGATATGGCCAAAAGTTATGTTTTGCTCATGTTCAGAATTATTCATACCCCTGACAATACCTCAACAAAAATGTCCTTTTGTGATAGTGCCCATTCTTTTCACTTCCTGTGAATGTGCTAATATTTGTCCTATAGTTATTTCAAGATGTTCCAATGGATTAAATACCTTTTTGTTGACCAAATGTTAAACAATGATAAATAATAGCACCTTTCCAGAAGAGTATATTAGAGGAAAAGCGTTCTGGTCATCCTCAGTTTCTGATCATCATGGCCATGATATCCCTGTGGCAACCGTCCACAGCATAATCAACAAGCACAAGAGGTTCAACACTGTTAAAAACCTCAGTGGGCGTGGCAGGAAACGTAAGGTGTCCCCCAAACTTGTCAGGAAAATCTGCTGAGAGGTCAACAACCCCCGGACCACAACCATGGCCCTAATTGAAACGCTTGACCAGGCAGGGACAAAAGTATCACTGTCCACCATCGAGCGAGCGAGGATTGTGTGCTTCTCCTTTCTTCCTCCAGACGTATTCAACATCCATATGACCAATCAATCACTCCAACTTCGTCCCTTCAGACCACAGGATGGTTGACCAGAAGCTGGGATCTTGCTTCAGATGACCTCCAGCAAAGGCCAGGCGTGCCTTCAGATGTTTCTTCCAAGATGTATAGTTGTATACACTACTCACAACAAGTACCCCCCTAGCATTTTGTCATATATCTCAAAAAGTTTTTCACTGATTTTGATCATTCAAACGGTGATGGTTGCTCAATTTTCTTACGCACAATGTAAGTGGTAAATGGTTGCCATAGCAACATCATAAAAAAATGAATTTTCTAAAACAAAGTGCCAAAAAAAAAGTTGCACTTTCAGTTTTATTTGGCATAGTGTGTACATTTTGTATACGAGTAAACATCTTTACTGAAGATTACCCGACACACAAATCTATTTTGTAATCCACTACTACAGTACTGCTGCATTGTTCTTAGTGACACCATTTTTCAAAAGCATGCATTTTTCTAAAACAATAGGCCTTTCAATATGAAAATAAATTGCTGGGGATTAGAATGGCCGAAGTCCTGTCCTTTATTGGAGTTGGCCTAATGCACTAATCTGTTATGTAATTCAGTACTACTGCTGCATTGTTCACAGTGGAACCAGTTTTCAATAGCTCACTCGTGTACAAAATGTACCCACTATGCCAAATTAAACTGAAAGTACAACTTTTTTTTGGCACTTTGTTTTAGAAAATTCATTTTTTGATGATGAAAACGTAACGCTATGGCAACCATTTACCACTCACATTGTGCGTAAGAAAATTGCGCATCCATTACCGTTTGAATGATCAAAATCGGTGAAATACTTTTTGAGATATATGACCAAATGCTAGGGGGGTACTTACTTGTTACTACTCCTGGGAAGGGAACAGTGCATTTGCTATCCAACATTACAACATGGACTATGAATGTGTTTGCGTGTCAACAATACGCACCAGCAATGCATTGTCTACGCATTGCCTGCGAAACACAGCCGTATGATATGATGATTTGAGTATACCTAGGGCTACTCACCCTCCAAAAGAGGATACCATGCTTGGCTAGATATGCCTCGTCAACGTATTCGGGTGGACTGCGGTGGTGCTCCAAACGCTGGTCGGCATCGGAATCATCCATGAACCACGCCTGCGCCATGATGACGTTGGATAACGGGTGGTGGTTACTAAATCGAGATCACAAATAATATATTTATATGCACCTGTACCAAAAGCTGCCGCTGCGCACCGATCGCGTAGATCTATAGTACACGTACGTTCACGGAATGCGCACATCGCTAACTTACGGTGGCTGCCATTCCTTCGGACTGTGCTGTGAGCCAACACTGCGTGGCGCTATATAACTATGAATTTTGTTACGAAAATAAAATCTACAAGTGTTCGTTTTACCCCATATTTCTAAAGTTTAAGGATGAATTGATAACATTCGTTTTGGAATTCCGTAGGGAATATATTTTTCTTCCAAAATCAGAAAAAGATTTGACTAATAAGGGATCGAAACATTTTTTATTATCGTATTTCTCGAGGCCTTTCTAGTAAAAGACGTGATCGTGTGAGTCATTGTCATCTGAAAATTACGACCCATTAATTTCATTTGTTTAAATAATCTGAAGTTTTCCTGGATTAATCACATATACTACCTGAATATGTAATATATCTGTGAAAATATTGTATATTCAAAGTCTTGCTTCCATTTTTTCTGCAAAAGTTACGTTTCCATAAACTTCGGCTTAAACTGGACAACAGCTCATATGCACTACCGTTTACCCAGTCCCATACGTTGTATTCGGTGTAGTGAATTGCGCATTAGACAATACACTATCATGACTATCCAGACAAACGGGAATGGATGGCCTATTTCATTACTATAATAACTTTGTTATAATTGTTTTTAGTGTTTCTATTTAAGTTTATAGTTATAATAGACTGAGAAATTGATATTTTATGATGGTAATGTGAAACATAAATATGAAGTTTTCTGATATATGTTTGACATAAAATGATAAATATGAATTATGATAAAATTTGTCTTCATTTTGTTTTGGCTTGAAATAAATAATTGTCAGATTGATGCTTGTGTTGTGTGGTGTTTCATTCTATATTATTCATCATTGGAGTGGGGTTATTACAGAAACAAATTACTAACAAAAGTTTTACACTGTCCTATGCAGCTCATGATTTACATTTAAACATAATGTATTTAAATGTAAATCATGAATCGTGACATATTAAAATCAAAGGGTAAAAACCGGTATAAGATAAGGAACTCCCCATTAATTGATTAATTAATTTAGACCTGCGTCAGACAACGGCATAACTACATGGATATTATCATGGGAGTCACGTGCCCCCACCCAGTCAGCATCAGAAAAGGCGATTTTTTACGATTAATAGAATTGCTAGGGTAACACTTTTAAACACATTATCCGGTGACATCAAATAATTCGAATAAACATATATACCGGTACATTTTAGTCTTTACAAAATAGCAAAAACCCTTCCACATTACGCTGCGAAGAGAAGTATTTAATTTTCAATTCATTTATTATTATTATTATTAATTAATTCAACAAGTCTTTAAATTGAATACAGCAATTTCTGGCAGAGTATTTGTAAGTATACTATAAATTGAATCTGTTGGCGAAGAATTTGTCAGCAGCGCTTTACGTAATATTATTGGCGGAGCATTTGTCGCTAAATTGTGGTGGCACGGAGCAAGTCACGTGTTTCTGAACTTGCTTGTTTTATTTTTTTTATAGCAAAATGGAACTATTTCTCGAGTCATGACATAGGACTAGGAGAAAATATTATGTCACCAGTGAAAATTACCCTTATTATTATAAGCTTATCCTACTACTCTCAGCATGCAACATTCAGAACAAAGTCATATTTTGTAGACACGCACAATGCACGTACATTGCCATAGAGAAAACAATGTCATAGTCCCGTAAAAATCAACATTTGCCATGTATATTTAATTTGTTAATTTCTTAATTTTCGAGAACTTTTAATTTGTATTTATGTAAACAAATAATAACTAAATAATATTATTTTCACACCCATGCCGATTTCAAAATGATATCTCACATATTTATAGTGATTTAATACCATTCAGAATCACTTTGATGATATTTTTGGCCACAGAACAGCTGACGCGAACAAAAGCAGCTGAAAATCGTTCCAACGTAACGGTGTGCGATCCATTTGTGTACGGGGCGCTCTGGGCGCATTAACGAAGAACGTTCCGATGAGATTGAATTTCTGCGGCTTTGGAAGTGATCTTGAAATCAGTACAACTCAAAATGTTACGAGCAAGATAAGAAAATAACCATTATTTTAGTTAACTACAACCCTAATTAAATTAGTAATACCATGGAATTAAAGATGTTGTCACGTTGCTGTCGCGTATTATCGGTTAAATGCAACGATGCATATTTCGCTGCAAAAAAAGTGTAAAATTACCTGATTTCGGTAGAATTCGTGAGCTCAAAATTTACAGGGAAAAAATAGAAGCAGAAATGTAAACACGGCATACCCTCGTTCATACCCAGAGCTTTACAAATATACCAAACATTAGTCTGGGAAAACTTCCAAATTATTTTTATGAAAGTTACAAAATAGCCTTACATTTATCGTATTTTTTGGTGATTTATGATCGATTACAAAGACAATTTTGAGGCTAAAATTTGGAATAATTTTGTAAATTTTAAAATCAAATTGGCATTTTTTTATAATTTACATATGTATGAGATACGTTATGAATTATTCATTTTTGAACAGCTCTAAGATATTTGATTGGTTAAGCTCATCAATGAAGTTGTATTTTTACGGCGAAGAGAAAAAAGGGAAAAAGATGAATATTCAAATATTGCGTATTGCGTGGATAAACATGGCCGCGCCCGTAAGTTACCGTGCGTGAACGTACGTGAGTACAGCTAACAGTGGCGTACCCAGGATTTTTTCAAGGGGGGGGGGGGGGGGGGGGTTATTTTGTAACATTTTCGAAGCCGAGACTTACTACTTGGTACTTGGTAGTTTAATCCTCCAAAACACTCCATAGGAGTTTTTACTGGAGGTGGGTCCGAGAGAGTGGTTAGCCGGCCCCTAAGGACAGAAGGGTCATATTAGCAAGCGCATTCTAGAATGTATGAAGTGAGACCAAGTACCTTCAACATTTTCCAGACCGAGACCACGGTCCGTCAACATTTTTCGAGGCCGAGACCAAGACCATTGGTTGAGACCCCCTCTCAGTGGGGGGAGGGGGGATCGAGCGTAGCGAGCTTGGACATTTTAGCAATTTAACATCTGAAATTGCCAATTGTTTCAATATAATTGTATGGGTATGTTAGTGTTATATAATTGCGTTTTGAAGGGTAATATATTAACACCCGAGGTTGTATGCGAGCGAAGCGAGCTTGAAAATTTTAGCAATTTAACATCGGAAAATTGCCATTTGTTTCAATATTATTGTATGGGTATATTCGTTTATGACTTATAATATGGCGTAATTAAGGCGAACGAAGCGAGCTTGAACATTTTAGCAATTTAACATCGTAAATTGCCAATTGTTTCAATATTATTGTATGGGTATATTCGTGTTATGTTATTGCGTTTTGAAGGGTAATATATAAACACCCGAGGTTGTAGAATATTACATATACGGACTGCGAGCGAAGCGAGCTTGAAAATGTTAGCACTTTAACATCTGAAATTGCCATTTGTTTCAATATTATTGTATGGGTATAGGCTATTCGTGTTATGATATTGCGTTTTGAAGGGTAATAGCCTCTATATAAACACCCGAGGTTATGAAATATTATATATGCGACTGCGAGCGGAGCGAGCAATGTAACATTGTAACAATGTACTAACATATATAGCAATGTACATCTGAAATTGCCATTTGTTTCAATATACTATATTCGTGTTATATATGTTATTGCGTTTTGAAGGGTAATATATAAACCCCCGAGGTTGTAGAATTATATACCGAATGTGAGCGAAGCGAGCTTGAAAATTTGAGCAATTTAACATCTGAAATTGCCATTTGTTTCAATATTATTGTATGGGTATATATTCGTGTTATGATATTTCGTTTGGAAGGGAGTATATAAACGGCCGAGGTTGTAGAATAATATAAGAATGCGAGCGAAGCGAGCTTGAACATTTTAGCAATTTAACATCGGAAAATTGCCATTTGTTTCAATATTATTGTAAGGGTATATTCGTGTTATGATATTTCGTTTTGAAGGGAGTATATAAACACCCGAGGTTGTAGAATAATATATATAAGAATGCGAGCGAAGCGAGCTTGAACATTTTAGCACATCGGAAAATTGCCATTTGTTTCAATATTATTGTAAGGGTATATTCGTGTTATGATATTTCGTTTTGAAGGGAGTATATAAAACACCCGAGGTTGTAGAATAATATATATAAGAATGCGAGCGAAGCGAGCTTGAACATTTTAGCAATTTAACATCGGAAATTGACATTTGTTTCAATATTATTGTAAGGGTATATTCGTGTTATGATATTTAGTTTTGAAGGGAGTATAAACACCCGAGGTTGTAGAATAATATATATAAGAATGCGAGCGAAGCGAGCTTCAACATTTTAGCAATTTAACATCGGAAAATGACATTTGTTTCAATATTATTGTACGGGTATATTCGTGTTATGATATTTCGTTTTGAAGGGAGTATAAACACCCGAGGTTGTAGAATAATATATATAAGAATGCGAGCGAAGCGAGCTTGAACATTTTAGCACATCGGAAAATTGCCATTTGTTTCAATATTATTGTAAGGGTATATTCGTGTTATGATATTTCGTTTTGAAGGGAGTATAAACACCCGAGGTTGTAGAATAATATATATAAGAATGCGAGCGAAGCGAGCTTGAACATTTTAGCACATCGGAAAATTGCCATTTGTTTCAATATTATTGTAAGGGTATATTCGTGTTATGATATTTCGTTTTGAAGGGAGTATATAAAACACCCGAGGTTGTAGAATAATATATATAAGAATGCGAGCGAAGCGAGCTTGAACATTTTAGCAATTTAACATCGGAAATTGACATTTGTTTCAATATTATTGTAAGGGTATATTCGTGTTATGATATTTCGTTTTGAAGGGAGTATAAACACCCGAGGTTGTAGAATAATATATATAAGAATGCGAGCGAAGCGAGCTTCAACATTTTAGCAATTTAACATCGGAAAATGACATTTGTTTCAATATTATTGTACGGGTATATTCGTGTTATGATATTTCGTTTTGAAGGGAGTATAAACACCCGAGGTTGTAGAATAATATATATAAGAATGCGAGCGAAGCGAGCTTCAACATTTTAGCAATTTAACATCGGAAATTGACATTTGTTTCAATATTATTGTAAGGGTATATTCGTGTTATGATATTTCGTTTTGAAGGGAGTATAAACACCCGAGGTTGTAGAATAATATATATAAGAATGCGAGCGAAGCGAGCTTCAACATTTTAGCAATTTAACATCGGAAATTGACATTTGTTTCAATATTATTGTATGGGTATGAGCTAGGTCTTTTGCCCCAACAGTTATCCGTCCACTATCATTTGCACTCGGACAAGCAAAGTTATTCGCCTCTTATGCCCCAAAATTATGTTTTTGATTATTTATAAGTCCGGAAAATACATGATGATTTTCCAAAAATTGGAACGTGTTTTCCCAGAAAATGTACTTGCTCGAAAATGTTACGATTTTATTTTATTGGCCGAATATTAAAATGACTTTGCCCGAATTGACATTAATTTGCCCAAATAAGATTAGGGCTACTTTTGCCCAAATATGACACCAGATTTGCCCGAATATATGGCATGGTTTTGCCCGAATATATGGCATGGTTTTGCCCCGGCAAATTTAAAGTGTTTGTTGCCCGAAACTGGCCGTTTCCAGGGGGCTGCAGCCGATCAGCCTCCCCGGCCCCGGCCCCTACCCCTCCGCCCATGCCCCCCTACCCCTCCGCCCATGCCCCCCTACCCCTCCGCCCATGCCCCCCTACCCCTCCGCCCATGCCCCCCTACCCCTCCGCCCATGCCCCCTACCCCTCCGCCCATGCCCCCCTACCCCTCCGCCCATGCCCCCCTACCCCTCCGCCCATGCCCCCCTACCCCTCCGTCCATGCCCAACACTCATTCTCACGGTTCATCCAGCAAAGCACAATATGCACACCCCTAATTGATCCCCCTTATTATGGCGGCTCTTCCCCTCCATGCATGGTACATGTATTTTGAATTACAGTATGTTTATTTTGTAATGAAAAGAATCGCTCAGGCGGATAACATAATATGCATAAGAATCACATACATTTATGAGACTGCATGGGTGTGCTTTTTCATGTGAGATCACGCGCGCTGTGCGTGAGTGAAACAGTACATCAGCACAGTGCAGAAATCGAACCAGGGAAATAGGAGTCTACAATGCATGCACTGTGACTCCCTGATCAAACATTACACCAAGTACATGGCGAATCTAACGGGGGAGGGGGGCGCACAGGTGGGATACGTGACACATGCCCCATCCGTGCGTCAATCATTTGACAAAACAGTAACAATATATATATATATATATACAAAAATTGAGTGGAAAACCATACAATCGTACGTAAAGGTCCCCCCCCCCCCCCCGTTTGTGTGCCCCCAATCAGTTCAACCACGCTACGCCACGGCATAACTGAGACCATAACAAGGTCAAATTGTGAATAAATCCGGCCGCTTCATATTTATAAGCGGAGGGCCAAAGTCGAAAAAGGTTGCCAGATCTCCACAACAAGTTTAAACCAATTTTATTTGCAAGTATTTTTAATGAGACAAATTAATTCAGAGGACTGTCTACCTCAACAAATTTGGGTTGCGAACACCTCCAAATCCAAGATGGCGTCCAAACAAGTACAGTAGCCGTTTTGACTTGCTAGATAATTGGCGAAATTTCCCAAACGACACCTGCAAGCAGCATCATAAATTTCCTATAATCTGATACCAAATACCATGGGTTTCAGGATATAACACAGTCATTTTTTAGCCCCAAACTCTTTTTCCCAACAATATGAAATTATTGATTTACATAATTCGGCATAAATCAATAATTGCATTGGGAGTTGAATTTATACTTTTCAGAAAACTGCCCAGTTAAATATTAGCGATACTCTGTGAAAATTCCAAGTGTGTACAGTATATATATAAACAAAAAGTTATAATGACTTGAAGTCAGCATTTGATATCGACAAATACAGCAATTGTGTACGATTTGGAACACTATACAGTGTGCCCCGATAAATTTCATTCTTGTTTACGGGCTTTATTCAAGAAATGCTCCCAAAAAATGACATATTGTTTATACCAGTTTTTAACAAAACCTTCAGTTTTATTCTTTTTATGTCATGAATATGCTGTCATCGGTTTGCAATACACGAAAATAGTGTATCGGTAATTTTACTGCATGTAATAAATCCAATGTGCAAAGTGCACTAGCATATATTCTAATGGGAGGCGCGCGTCTTTTACAATTGGACCGACCATGTCTGGATAATTATGTTTTTAACATGATTATTATTCGGAAAACCACAGTTACCTAGACTACATGCAAATTCGTTTTCAGGGTTCGAAAAAACTTTTAATAGGCTATTATGATTATCGTAGAGTAACTTTTTGTACCACCGTGTACATTTGTAACCATAGTAACAACAACAATAGAAATGCAATAAATCATATATCTGGCTACTACAAGCCGCATTATGCACACTAATTTTCGCGTGAACATGGAGGAAAACAAATCACATGTGAAATAACACCCTTTACCTGCTATACTGTTAAGTTTTTTAAATACAAATTTGTTGATTTGGTATATTTCTGTCCATAATCGGCTGTTGTTACCATGGTTACACGAGTACAGTGTAGTGCACAAAAATAAACATTCTGCTTGCTGAGGCTTTTCGGCGTTGTACATATTAGTTTAGCAATTGAGTTTAGCAATTAGTTTAGCAATTTGTATATGTCCCGCATATTATGTACTTCAGTAAGACACTTATTCAAGATAATGAAAATGATCTTGACAATGTTTTAAACACAATCATGGACACCCAGTCTGATTCGAATTCGCATGCATGGCATGCGCATCTGTATGCAGCTGACTGGAATGTTCCATGTGGAATTAAGTTCATTTTTAGCGCTTGATTTATGATAAATGCAGTTAAACTAATACAAGACAGACACGACATCTACGCGGACTACATAATGATGTTTGTTTGTTTGTTTGTTTATTTCCGAAATCACAACAATAAATACAGCAATGAAGTGCAACGGGGGATGACCCAATTCAGCAGAATTAAAAAAACAAAACCGCTGTTCTTCCTTGGGGTCCCACAATTAGATATAGTATATACAATTAAACGTCTATATACAATGATTGCAACATAGAGAAATTATAATTTCATAAATTATTCCATATTATGTACACTAAATTAAAATTGGTGACAAATATTATATAAACACTTCCAATTGAGAACAAATAATTCCAACGCCATTTGAACAATTCCATAAGAGTTAAGGAAAGAGAGAGAAAAGAGTAAAACAGGGAACTGCAAATATTTACAATTTTATGGAATATATTCATCTAAAAATGTTTGAAATGATCTCAAGCTCGTAGCATTACGAATTGCAATTGGTAATTTGTTATACACTGAAATTCCTCTGTAGAAGAACGTTCTTTTACAACAGTTTGACCTAGGCTTAGGCAAATTCATAACTTGACTCGAACGTAATTCATAATTGGTACTTCTCAATGAAATATTATCGAGCATATAATTAGGAGTTAAATGTTGTAACACTTTATACATCATTATGTACAAGTGTTTCTTATAACGTTTGTCGAGAAAATCCCATACCAGAGTATCATGAACATGTTGTGTAGATATATGAGAATACGGATTAATTCTCATTATGATTCGACCCGCTCTATTTTGTAATTTTTGCAATAACAAAGGAGAAGATTTTGAAGCAGATTGCCAAACCAAGTCTCCATAATCAAAATGAGGAAGTATAACAGATTTATAAATGATATTCAGGTTAGATTCATTTATAGTATAACGTAATCTACCAAGAAAGCTTACAAGTCTACCAATTTTCTGACACATATTTTCAATATGCATATCCCACTTCAACTCTCTATCGATGTGAATTCCAAGATATTTTGTGCTTTTAACTTGTTCAATGCATTTATCTCTAATTTTTATATCAATTTCATTACACTTTGATAACATATATCTTGTTCCAAAAAGCATACAAACAGTTTTAGTGTAATTTATAAACAAATTATTTGTACGCATCCAATCATCTAACTTTAGCATTTCACTATTAAGAACAGACTGAACCTCTTTAGCATCTCCATGGGAGAAATATATAACAGTATCGTCAGCATATAGGTGAACTGAAGATCGCTTGAATATATCAGGTAGATCATTAATGAATATGTTAAACAATAAAGGACCTAAAATTGAGCCCTGTGGCACACCATGAGATAAACTTCTTTCATTAGAGGTAGCATTATTTACTACAGTTACTATTCTTCTCTCAGATAAGTAACTCTCGAACCAATTTAAGGCTGTGCCTGTTACACCAATACTCGATAATTTCTTAAGGAGCAATGCGTGATCAACCATATCAAAAGCTTTACGCAAATCTACAAAAATTGTTCCCGTATACACACCTTTGTCCATTGCCATTAACCATTCATCGGTTACTTTAACCAAAGCAGTTACAGTAGAATGCTTTGCTCGAAATCCAGACTGCACAGGTACAAGAATATTATATGTCTGAAGGTGATGTAACAATTGTAATTGTATAACTCGTTCGAGAACTTTTGTAATGCATGGCAATAACGAAATTGGTCTGTAGTTATCCGGATTCGATTTGTCACCCTTTTTATGAATTGGTATCACCTTTGCAATTTTCCATGCTCTAGGTACTTTGCCATGCACGATTGATTTATTTATCAAATGCGTTATAGATTTCAGCAAAATATCAGCACAAGTTTTGATAATGAGTATACATATCCCATCAACTCCAACTGACTTTTTATTCTTTAATTTCCGTATTTCAATCATTACATCAGCCTCAGATACAACATTAAAATGTAGTATATCATCACATGGTACTGACCTACACACATAGGAAGGTCTATTTGTATCATTCTGATCATTCAACAATTTACTCGCAACACTTGCAAAATGATCATTGAATGTACATGCTTGAATGTAAGAATCATCAGTGATTGGAGTATTCAACCTTGCGTTATTACTATTTGGAAGAAATGATTTAAGAACTTTCCATGTCTGATTTTTATTTGAACATTCAGACAATTTTTTCTTTGCAATTTTCTGCTTTTCTTTTCTAATAATGGATGTAACACTGTTTCTCATTTTTGTATATTTTTTCCATAACTGATTATTCTTCTTATCAATTGCTTTCTTCTTCATTGCATCCCGTTTCTTAATCAAATTAAATATTGTTTCATTCATCCATGGAGAAATTTTCTTTCGCATGCGTTTGGTTTTGATAGGCATATGTCTATTAATAACCGATATGATCCTTTCTTCCCATTTCCTAACCGCATCGTTTAAGTCATCAATTATCTCAATTTCACTCCAGTTAAACCTTCTTAAATCATTACGTAATGCATTCCAGTCAATACCACAAGACTTTCTGAATGTTATGTAATTATGGTTTTGAGTAGTCAACTTGGTGGAATGTTCATCATAATACAAGAAATGGTGGTTTTGTTGATGTGTTCATAACTGGAATTGAAGGTGCCCGAGATTGACGCATTTATTTGGTATACAAATCCTATACTTAAGATTACACATTTTTGAGACACCCTGTACAGCATGAGAAATCATGCAAAACTTATCGATATCAAATGCTGACTTCCAAGAACTATAACTTTTTGTTCAGATTCACACTTGAAAATTTCAGAGAGTATTGTTGATATAATTGGACAGTTTTCTGAAAAGTATTAAATCAACTGCTAATGCAATTATTGATTTATGCAAATCAATAATTTCATATTTTTAGGAAAAATGCCTAAAATTTGAGTTTGTGGCTAAAAATATCCTGAACCCCACGGTGTTTGGTATCAGATTATAGGAAATTGTATTGTCTTTAATATGACTACAGAATAATGCTGATTTGAGGTGTCGTTTGGGAAATCTCGCCAATTACCTATAATAAGACCAAACTGCTGCTTTTTTGGACGCCATCTTAGATTTGGAGGTGTTCGCAACAATTTGTTTGAGGTAGACCTCTGAATTATGTTGTCTCATTAAAAAAACTTGCAATTAAAATCGGTTTAAACTTGTTGTGTAGATCTGGCAACCTAAAGTCACTTCTTTCGACTTTGGCCCTCCTCTTATCAGTTGGCACTAAAATTATGCTTATAATTATTGTTAAACTGAATTGTCTTTTTTAAATTTTGGGTGACCCGCGCGCTTTCTTCCCGAAAAAAAAATTGATAGAACGACATATTACGAAAACATGGAAAATGAATTCAGATTCTTGTTATTTGAGGATGCAACATGGCTTCAGGCGAGAGTTTTGTTGTTTGTGGTTTATAGGTCCAAAATCTTTGGCATAATAGCTAGGAAATTCCCAGTTGGAGCGGGGGGCGGTGGCACTAAATCGGTGGCCTTCCTTTTTTTTCGCAAGTGGGCACAAGGTTTTGGGGTCAAAATGAATTTTAGAAACCAAAACCTGCACAATTATATTACAAGCTAATAGTTGTAAATCCACCATGCTCGAAAAGAATTAAAAGAAAATATAAATGACTAATCACTAAAGCCTGTTATCGTAACAAAAAAAAAGAGCCGTTAAAACTCAAGAGGGCGCTATCTAAAAACTCATTGGTTTCAACCATTTGAAATAAAATATTGTGCATGTGATGTTTTGTTGAAATAGTGATTAGACAGAGAGATAATCAACAACTATTTAAAAACCTCTTTTGTAAATTTTTGAAAAGAGGAAGCATTAAAAACAAAATTAAACGGCTGGTTCAAAATGTACTAATTATTGTGGGGCCCAACAATTATTTATAGATATTACAGGCATTTCTGAACCGATTTTGATCAAATAAAGTTTATTCTGTCATTACAAATTTTGATTTGATTTGAATTTATTTCCATATTTCATAAATAATTTTGTTGAACAATTAGTAATCATATATACAAACAAACGATATATTCTTAAACGAAATACACAGAAGACTAATATACAATAAATATTACATAATCAACAATTTGTTGGGTGCGTACTCACCCAATCCCAACGCATCCCCCTGGCTACGGGCCTGCGAGCGGGGGGGGGGGGGGGGGGGGGTGACCATGTTTTTGATGCGGCAAGCGGTTAAAGGATATTTACCTTTTTTTTACCAAGCATTAGTGTGATTAATGTTGATTGGCTTCGGCTAGCTATGGGCACAAAAAATAGCAAAAATGGCACAAAAATAGCACAAAAATAATAATTTTGATTATAAGAGGCCCACCTCCAAATAAGTGGCGGGAGTCCATATGTTAGAGGTGGGCATTGTTATTGAAATAAGGATAATGTTTATATATATGTATACAAAGCAATAGTTACATGGTTGGGGAAAACACAAAATATCGCGATACTTATAGCGGTGCCATAGCAATTTGTTTGTTGATGAGTTATAAACATGTTATAATATTTTTAAAATATATGAATAATGAATTAATAGAAACGTAATTGGCAACAATAGTCACATTTGACTGATTGCCACCAAACAACACTAATTATTACTCGTATGGTGGGCACGGACCCCCGCCCCCGCCCTCCCCTTCCCGTTGCTACGCCACTAAACGGGCGTAACTTCGAGTGAATTTAATCAGGGGTCATATTCTGACTGACTGACTGATAGACACTTGTATATTGAACATTTGTATGCAAAACAATCCGCTTCAACATGTGTCATCTAAATTATATAGCATGCTGACCAAATATGTAAATTGTAACCATGGTAACAAAAGTTTTGTAAAACGGCCATAATCAGGCAAAAAGAACCTGAAATTCTGGCAAAACCATGCCATTTTCGGGCAAACTCATCAGGTTACAAGTCGGGAAGGAACATCAGCCCCCCTGACTGCCTGAAGAAAAATAACACGTTCCCCTACCCGCTTGATGATAATCTTATTTTTATGATACACTGTTAAAACGCTGTGTAAACAAATTCAACAACTTGTTGAAATTGTTCAACAACCGCTGTTTGACATATGAACCATCCAACTGTTGTTGAAAACATTCAACAACCCCAGTTGTTTAAAGTTTACACAACTGTTGTTTTAATTTGTTCTACAATTACTGTTCTACAACTGTTGTTTAGAATAAATTTCAACAATCCCGTTGTTGAAATAGCAAATACAAAACAAGATGTAAAAGCGGCAAGGGTAGGATTCGAACCGGGGGTCTTTGGGTTATAAGTCTCACTCTCTATCGACTGCGCTATCTCGGTTCGCTTGGTTTGCGAAGGGACAAAAGAGGTTTTGACGCGGTAATTTTGTGGTCGAAACTATCACGTGATTTAACACGTTTCATCAACGCTTGAACAATGGCCGCTTCACGCAACCCTTCTTCATACAACTTATCATGCTACACCTAAAGTTGTATGAAAAGATTTAACAACCATTTTTACACAGCGTTTTTTTACACAGTGTTTTAACAGTGTAAGGGAATGATGAGGGAAATAATATGATTTTCAGATAATTGGTATAATAATATGATAATGACGAAATATGTCAATAAAATGAAGACACACGTCGATGTTAACAGTATTCTATAATTATATTGAACATTGAACAAAATAGTAATGAGTATGTTAACGAGTACGGTCATGATTATTCTGGCGAAACGTGATGATGAATAAAATAAAGGGATAGTTGAGTATTGGTCAAACTTAACTTTAGTTACCAAAACCTGCACCATTACGATACAAAATAATAGTTATAACTTCACCATGCTCGAAAAGTATACACAATTACAAACGACTAAGTAAAACCCCTGTTATCATTTAAAAAGGGCCGTTACAACTCAAGAGGGCGCTCTATAACAAATAATTGGTTTTAGCCATTTTTCATACAAAATTGTGCATTTAATGTTTTGTTAAAATAATGATTCAATAGAGATATCATCAACAACTTTTTAAAAACCTATTCAGATTTTTTTCAAAGTGGTCTTTAAACATTTCTTAAAATTTTTCTAAAAAGTCAAAATATCCCATGGTGAAGAATGTTTGAATAAAAATATATTTATGGATATTTCAGCCGTTTCTGAACCGATTTTGTTCAAATAAAGTTTATTCTGTCATTAAAATTGTACGTTCTTTCAAATTTGACAGTCAGTTTTTCATTATCTCACAACTAAATATTTTGTGAAGTGCCCCCCTTTACCAACACTAAACTATCCCTTTAAAGGAAAGGAAACGCTATAATTTTCCCTTGCTGTTAGTGTTACTAATATCCGTGCATAATTCCTGTCACTTCTAGTTGTATAACGTATTTCATCTTGGGTATTACTAATCAATGTTTTGAAACACCACTATCAACTGTTTTGACTGAGCACTGGAGCCTGCTATGTTTTCCAACTGTACATTCTAAGACGTCATCTAAGCGTTTAGGAGCGTGCACTTTACAAAAGCGTGTTACGTTACCACAGACAAAGCAGAAGATTCAACATAATCCTCTTTTGTTGTGCACGCCCAGATGACGTTTCATACGGTACCGTTGGAAAACATAGCAGCCTCTAGTGCTCAATAAAACACAAACCAGTTGATAATGGTTTAAAAAACATTGATTATTTCCATAATTAGTGATACCCAAATATACAACTAGAAGTGACATGAATTATGTACTTATTTATATCAGTAAATAGCAAACCAAAATTTCATCGTTTCCCATCCCTTTAAATTATACTGCATACAAAATACAAAATACTAACAGTATCAGTAAAACCGACACACTCGTTAATAATAACTTAGTCTATTTTTGGTTGATGGATGTACTAGGGCAATATCTATATAGGGTGGCCCCCCAAAAACGGAACGGGGCACTTCCCAAATAAAGTAACAAAATGACTATGTCCATCGGATAGGGTGCCTGATAAATAGCCCTTACTGCCCGTCATAGCATCGAACAACAAGCAATACGCGCGACATTGTTAGTGTGCATTCAGCTGTGTGCCGAGAGAATGGTCATAGTTGTTCGATGGTATGACGTGAAGGAAGTGTGATTTATCAGGCACTGACTTGGTAGAAATTGACAAAAATGGGAACCTGACAATCTCACTTAAGATGTCCTGGAACAAAAAACTGCTCGTCCAAAGTTACTGTTCTTGGTATTATGTTTCTTTGTAAAATATGCCATATCCCATGAACCTAGTCAGCATGTTATTATAGCAAGTACTTTTTGGGGGCCACCCTATATTTAGCAAAAGTACTATTTACTAAATTAGTTATAATTCAACCGTAGAAATTTATAGCGGGTTACTATCCTAATTCATGTCGAAATAAATGCGTGGTAGTGATGTGGCAGGATTAGTAGAGCGTCTGCTTTCCAATCGTGAAACCCCGAATTCGAAACCCAGCCCAATTGGCCTTTAATCCACCTTGCTACTCTCTACCCAGGTGTATAAATGGGTACCCGGTCTGGAGAAAATTATCTTGGTGCACCTATATGGTGGCCCGCGGCTAGTATGCTCACGGGGGAGTTGAAAATGTGTACAAGACATTGCGGGTCTGAACGTACCAAATGACCAGGGATAGTAATAAACGCTTAGAGGCTGTTCCGCGTGAACAAAATAATACGACCTATTATTATTATAAATGCTTCAATTAGTTAGTGACTATGAAGATTTTGGCTTGCCTGAATGGGGCTAGAAATGGACTTATAATAAGGGTCCAACCAGCTAATAACTATTATTCTTTGCTCTGGCAAAAAAAGAAAGAAAAAAACATTTAGAGCGTGAGACCATTTCGTAGATAGCATATGGGACCCGGATATGGGTCGTTTGACCCCTTGACCATTGAATTCTACAATCATGGGTAGGATATAAAGCTTTTACTCTGTGCAGTCATGTTCAGAGTGGCAGATGGTTGTCATGGGATATCCTTTGTTACTTTCATGAGAACAATTGATCAACCTACGCAGCAAGGAATTTCCAATCGATGTACTCAAGAATAACAAGTAAAGAACCTTATCCAGTCCTTTCAATTCGATGAATGCCGCATTGGTACGATTGACCTTTGTATTGCGCATGCGCAGATTGTAACTACGAACTGGCTTAAAGGGGTAGTTTAGTTTTGGTAAGGCTGAACTTAAGTAGCCAAAACCTGCACAGTAACATTATAAACTAATAGTTATAACTCCACCATGCTCGAAAGGTATACAAAATTACAAACGACTAAGTAAAAAGCCTGTTATCATTCAAAAAGAGCCATTGAAACACAAGAGGGCGCTTTTTTTAAAAGGCATTGGTTTCAACCATTTTTCATACAAAATTATGCATGTGATGTTTTATTGATATAATGATTAAATAGCGAGATCATCAACAACTATTTAAAAAACGCTTTTGAAAATTTTTGAAAAAGTGCAAGCATTTTTTAATTTTTTTCTAAAAATCATCTAATTATTTGGGCCCCAAATAATTATAAGATCAGATATATTTATTGATATTTCAGCCGTTTCTGGGTCGATTTTGACCAAATAAAGTTTATTCTGCCATTAAAATTGCATGTTCTCTCAAATTCGACACTCAGTTTTTCATTACCTCACAAAAAAATTGTGATCTGCAGCGCCCTCTCTACCAAAACTAAACTACCCCTTTAATAAGCCTAGCACACCAGGAAGTGAGAGTAGGCCTACATACCGATTATACTGCATTATACTGATCGACATAACTATTATACTTTTGATACATCGAGGATTATTATAATACTTTCGGACTTCCAGCCTTAATAATATACTGCTTGAATTGGTAATGGTATCAAGCATGGGAGTCGGCGCTGGTACAAACAGAAATTTCAACTACCGGATCAACACGCTGGTCGCCAATGACACGGACGAAATACTGTACATCGTGGTGACGGATAGCAAAGGGGATGAATTTTCTAAAGAGGTGTACCCAAATAACGGATTCAAGGCGCTGATCCGCAACAGCGGCGTGTTTAAAGCCGAGGCATACCGTTTATCTCGCCAAGGGAATGCAAAGGAATCGGAACCGGCTGCAAAGTGCGGAGACATCGCTGGATACTACGCACTTTTCTCGAAGAATGGAGGGCAAATCTTGACTGATACTGGAAAGTGAGAAAATAATTGTTTACGTATTATAAGGTACATGTATGGCATGGGCGTCGATACTTACGTAATACCCATTCATCAGGGGGGGATGGATGAATGGATCACCCCCCCCCTGATCAATGGGTATCAATGACAGATCGACGCCCGTGATGTTTGGGATTTATGATATTGAGCAAAGCAAATTGGTCTGCGCCAGGAATTGAACCCGAGACCTCTAGATCTGTCTCTGATGGAGTGCTAGACCGTTGCTCGATTCCATCATCGAGCCAGAAATAAATTAACCTCTCGCAGAGAGGTGAACAAAATCAGTGTGACAATTATATTTTCTGATTTCTGCATAAATGAGTTGGTTGATATGTTTTCTACATGATTCCTAAGTTTCCGGCAGAATATTTCAATCAAGAACTGCCCCCGGCAAAACAATTTTGTATTAATATACAACATTATGAAATATGACCTTGGAGCAGGAACTTAAACTCCAAAATAAATGCAATATCCCAGATAAAAACCTCTTTAAAATCTTTATTTTCAATATTATTTGTTTCACCATATTAAGGAAGAGAACCACATTACCTCTAACAGAGCCGTTCTCTAAATATGAATGCTGCCATCTATAGGTGAAATATATACCTTCAGAATTCCTGTAACATGTTGCCTCTTTACACTAGCAGAGTGCTATGGAATGAGTTGGAGGGGCAAATGCCCCCCCCCCCCTCATTTGAATAGCTGGCTAGACCCCATGTGAGCCCAACATAAGGAGAAACAAACACCATTCGTTTTTTAGCTTAGTCACAGCGAACCTCTTAGCCAATTCCAACTTCCATAATGCTGAATATTATTTATTATAACGATTATTTTATGTTAATAATAATAATGATAATAATAATAATAATAATAATAATTAAAAATAAATAATGATCTAACCCCCACACCACGCCGTCTTCTACTATATCAAGTAGCAGATTCGGGCTCCGAATGGAATCAAGTTTTTATAATGGTCCGCTAGCTCAATGACTTCCACTCGGGGGAGGGGTCAGTTCAAATAGACCACGTATAAAAATTATATTATCAAAATATAAAATATAAACAAACAAATCCAAAAATAAAGTGCTTGGACACGATTCAATTTACGATGTCACTTGGCAATTATTTATTAACGGATAAGAAGAATTACAAATCTCATTCATCCAATCGGAATGATCAAAATGATACAACTTATATAAATGTAAATATCAACAGTTGCAATATATATAATTGCGAGGTTTCTTTAACGATCGAGGGGCAACTTACTACTTGCTTAATTAGTTACTTAATTACGATTACCAAAGATCTAAGGGGAAGGGAGGGATAAAATAGGGGAAATGAGGTTAGTAAATGGTGGCCACTTACGAACGCGAAAGTTATACCGAGTTATATCGGTCTCGGGCTCGGGCGCGCTTCTAGATGGGTTGGACTTCGGGATGGGCTGACTTCGGGGCGGGCTGACTTCGGGACGATCTGGACTTCGGGACGGGTTGGGCTTCGGGAACTTTGGACGGGCTGGGGCTGGAAGATGTAGGGATCTCGGATCACTAAACTGGAACTTCGAGGAACGCCTTAGAGTTGGACACGGGTAAACAGCTTACATACGATCTGGTGGTCTTGAGCAATTATGGTTTGCTTTCCAAACAGTTCGCGTATTCGATTCAGTTTAACTCCAAACTCAGTCTCCAACAATATTCAAATCACAGTTCTCCTGGTAAATTCAGCTTCAGTTTCTCCGAAATGTCCGATTCAAGTTTAAGTTAAACGATGTTAATTATTAATTTGATGAGGATGAGGGTGATGGGGTTCCAAGGGTGGGGGACGAGCCAACTGCTCTTACTTCTTACTGGTTACTCTCCTGTTCCTATCTTATCTCTGTCTAAATTAAGTTTGGGGACAGGGTTTTATACCTAATTACATATTCAAAACATATCTTATAAGGGGCGGGACTTATGAATATGGGATACATCTTAATACTATAACACTTCATAATGTTTACCTAAGTTGCCCCTAGATACAATACAATCGTCTGATTGGATATTCATACCAAAGAGAGAGAAAACTATTATTCTCATTGGCCAGTGACCACTTCAAAAGCTTACCCAAACAATCTCACACTACCCAAGCTAATACTGTTCCCAGAAAGCCAAGTTCATATTGATAGACCAAGTCACACCTATCCTATTCAAGTTGCATATCTATTATATTCCTTAATCCCAATACCTCTTTTGTATTGACTAATCCCATGATCTCTATTCAAATATAACCGTTTGATGTCCCCTACTCTCAAGTATACTATTCATAGTACACTGTAGCTACAGCCTATAATATCTAAATCTCTTTTCAACATATTTACTCATCTTCCAAATATACTGGTAGCTGTTATTCTCTTATTTTAGCTATACACTGAGCGGGAATTGAATAAAAGTATAGAATTCCCAGAAAGCCAGAAAGATACAATACAGAATACCACCATATTTTACCTAAACGGGACTTAAATCCACATTCAAAAGGGCCTTAATTCTACCTCACTACATCGATAATGATGAAAATATTAATGATAATAATAATGATAGGAAAGATAAGAAGAAGACAAATATCATGACAGCAGTAATTAGCAGATTTACTTGTCTATTAAGAGTAGATTCAATATCATTTGTTGAATACTTCGTATTATTATACCATAATCGCTATTTTCACCGTTTTAGTTATTACTGTTATTGCAATTGATATTTGCTGCTCTCCTTTTACTTTTAGACACGTCAGTCAGATGAGCACGGAATGGCAGGAATATTTCAATAACAGTAAACCATCAGACATCAGATAAACAAGGGACGAGGCCGCTGACGAATCCGACTACGACGTCGAGTCTGGTAGATCCGAGCACCACAATCCACCACCATCGTATGACGCCAGCCAAGACGAATCTTCGAGAAAGTAATGATGCACAGGTCAAGTGTACGGTTGCATGGGGAGGGGGGGGGGGGGGGGGATGAAAACAGCAAAGTTTGGGCTATCATGGGCATCTACAATATCGGGCAAAAAGTGCCATGATTTTCAGGCAAAATTCACCAACAATAATTATCTAAAGACAAATTTTTAATATCGATCGGGCAAAATGCACCTCGAATTTTTTCTAGACACGACCATGATGTCGGGCATTCCCCAACGTCAGTCCGATGAGCACGAAATGGCTGAAATATTTCAACAGTAAACCATCAGATAAGACAAGTGACGAGGCCGCCTTGACGAATACGACGATGATGATAGATCCGAGCGCCGTAATCCACCACCATCGTACGACGTCAGCCAAGATGAATCTTCGAGAAAGTAATGATGAATAGGTCAAGCGTACGGATGGGGAGGACAGGGGCTCCAGACGAACTCTCCTCCCGAGAGTTTTGAAAACTGCAATATTCGGGCAAAGGGCACCTTAAAGGTATGGTGAAATCCCGGCTTTGATTCAGGTTTATAGCTTTAAATATGTGCCTATATTGATATACCACACTCTTTTTTTTCAAAGATGGGCAATTCCACGAAAAAGTGGACATGAACTCAAAAAAACAATTGGCTCTATTTCAAATCCTATTGATTTGTCTGGATTATTCTTTGATACAACATGATCCTATGATTATATCTTTCAGTTCACATGATTTTTTTTATTCTCGGGCGTCTCCTTATAGAAGAAACGGAAACCATACATGAAACTCCACACATGGGACTACCCTGTGCAAATTTCAGGAAAATCCTTAAATTTTCCACGTTTTCTGGTATTTTTATTATTTAAGGCACCAAATTTGATGACTGATAATCAAAGTACCTGTGCAGATTAAAATTTCAGTCTTTTGAGTGCTTTAAAGTATATTTTTCAATCCATCAAATCCTCCGGACAAACTGTAATGTCCGTGACGCTGAAAATGTAATGTCCGTGACGCAACGTTTTGTTGTCTAGATCACATATACCTGGCCCGTTTCGCAAAATCCAACTTGGATTCAATTCATCATTGCCTTGTCTATAATTGAATACCTAAATCACATTTGTGAGGTCTCAGAACTCACAGACTTTTGCAAAGATGTATATGGATGCAAAAAGTCATGTCCAAAAAATGTAATGTCCGTGACGGCGCACATTTTGCAGAATTACTCAGTAACGAATTGGATAAATGTTCTGAAACTTTTTTAGCATACTTAACCAGGCTATTGCTTTGTAATAAAAATAAAAGTTAGACATTAGGTAGAGGTATGAATTAGTAGTGGCATTGGAAAGTCATGAAAATAATGTCTTGTTTGTAATGTCCGTGACGCTGGAGTTGCCCAGATATCCTTAAGTTGGGCAATAAAGGTAAATTTCATGCAACTTTTGTGCTTGTTTTCGCATCGGCGTTCCATGCTGCTAAAAAAGTTATTTATAGCGGAGCAGGAATGTGCGCACGTGCAACCCGGATCATGACATCACAATCAGACCGCAACACGGAGGAACGTGCAAAATGGTGATATAAAGTCCATTCGTGTCACTAGGTCAGTGATTCGTGTCAGATCAGAGAGATCGAGTCAGATAAACTGTGAACATGTGAAGGATTTTATTTGGGCAAAACAACTCGGACCCCATACACGAAATGTGCCCGTAAGTTCATGGTCTAAGCCAGTAGCGTTACGCTGGGAGAGAGAGAGAGAGAGAGGGGGGGGGGGGGGGGGGGTGGTTAGGGTTAGAAACTAACCAAAATTTGGCAGAAACAAGAAAACAAGGGTATAATTTCCATTGTGTTTTTATGACAAAATACGTATAAGTTGTGTGCCCCAATAGTTGTGCCCACAATATGTCCAACCACGGCTACGCCACTGGGCCTCAGCAGGGGATACCAACTTCCCCACACCAGGGACCCATTGCAGAAAGAGATACAATTGATTGAAAGTTACAATTAATAGTATAAGTCAGATCATGTGTTTGAAATGCGCGAATTCGATTGGTTGAAACGCGCAAAGTTTCTGAATTACAATATATTGTAACTTACAATCAATTGTATCTCTTTGTGCAACGGGGCCCTGATGTAATATTGATCAGTCAGTGTATATATTATATAAATGATCGATGAACTGGAAATGTATAAGTGGCGTAGCTACGGGGCGGTGAGGTGGATGATGAGTATTATATGACACCTTAGAATGTTCTCGCAATGTGATTGGTTGAATTCAGGTCACATGACATTCGTTGAAATGTACCATTCCACGATTTGACGTCATTTTTCATTGAATAAAACTTTTTTTAGTACCATTCAACGATTGTTGACGTCATTAAACGTTGAATGGTACTTTTTTATGTTGTTGTTCTATGGAGTCATACTTCTATGGTTAAAACTAACTGCGCGCATTAATTGCGCAGATTTTCCATTCATGAACAAGCGCATTAACAAACATTACGCACTCCATGCAATTGCAAGGCAGCTGTACTTTTTAAACAACATGGCTGCAGAACCGTGAATTATTTTGCTGACGGATGCCGATTTGGCCGATTTCGACGAAGAAGCAATTAAAGTAGGTGTCATATAGAACAAATAATGAATGTTTTTTCCATTCGTGGAATGGTACGAATATTTTCATTCGGTGAAAGATGGAATGTTCCATTCAACTCGGCTTCGCCTCGTTGAATGTAACATTCCATCTTTCACCTCATGCATATATTCGTACCATTCCACTCATAAACATTTATTATTTGTATACTAGCCCACGGCCACCGCACACAGAGCCGACTCGATCCGATCCGACCGGTTTCCAGTCAGGCTAGAGTCGGTCGTCGCTCAGTCGGAGCCGATTCATCATGTTGAATCGGCCTCGGATGATATCCGAATGGCTCTTGACCGGCGAAACAGGAATCCCGAGGCAATGTATGCTGAGCTGAACCGACTGAAAACCAGTCGGATCGGAACGAGCTGGCTCTGTGTGCGGAGGGCTTAATATTTGTTTTCAAAACCGTGACATCAATAAACTGTATAAGAAAAAACGGTAAATGTGTTATATATAGGTAATGACAGCATACAGTATTAAAGCCCAGCATTGACATCAATTACTCTGTACACATTTATTTTATAGCAATGTATACTTAACCAGGTGCCAGAAATGTTTTTTTTTTCAGTAGTCATGTTAGTAAACATTTAATGTATGTAGGGCACACAAGTGCAAGTAGAAGGGGGCATTTCACAGAGATTTTACTTTTAACTTCAATTCTAAACTTGACTTAAAATTATGGTAAGCCGTGTGCAGCCTTAGACAAAAAAAAGGCAAAACAAAAATTCAAATAATTGAGCCTTCTTTTTAGAAATTCGGCGCCAATAACATGAAATCTCCTGCAGCATAATAGCATATTGATGATTTTTCAATCAAGGCAAATGTGTTGCTATAAGGTTTGATACTAGTTTATCAATTTTACATAATAATCGCAACTATAATCCTATCCATAATTTAAAGTCTAATTTTGAGTTTAAGTTCAACATGGCGTACCCTAAATTCGAACCTTACCAGGGCCCCGTTGCAGAAGTAGTTATAATCGATTGTAAAGTTGCAATTCATCGCAGGTCAGATCATGTGACTAAATGCGTAACTCTAATTGGTTTAAATGGGTATATTTTCTGACTTGCATGCAAATAACTGCAACTTTACAATATTAAGCCAGTTCGTAATTAGACCATGGAGCATGAGTGACGTCACTAGATAAGACAGGTCATAGGTCATGGTTCCACCGTGTGGCCGTGACCAGGCTTGTAGTACGGTATTGTACATTGTCAATATGCGTGAAACTTTCTAAGAAATCGCGTCGGTTTTCTGTTTATCATGCAACTTGGCTTTCGAAAACGTCATAGTTACACTGCAATATTCGTCTGTATATTTTATTAGTTTCCTTTGTGTTTCGGTTGTTCTACAATGGCGGATGAAGAGCAAGAAATCTCTATATCGACAAAATTAAGTTGTGGTCTGCGGCTGCTTTGAAGGATTTCCTCCGTAAAAGAAACTTGAAAGTGAGAAACAGAAAGAAGCAGCTTAATTGTCGCTTTTTGTTTACGCCGCCAAGCGCGCGGAAGCCAGAGCTAGCCGCCCAGTACCTCCTCCGCTGCCGCAGATTCCCTGAAGGAGGTTTCACTGCGTTTTGTTTAAAATCGTGAGAATATTGAACATCACTCAAACACTAGTAATTAACCTACTGCATACATGTATTGATCACTAATTGAACATGTTTGTATATATATATTTGTTCCATATGTTTTGAAATCATGCCATCATTGTATGTTTAAATAGCTTTCCAACTTCAGAATAAAGTGTACAAATGTAGTTCTTACGAGTGATCCCTGTAAAGTGTCAGATATTGCACAAAATGACATTTGAGACTTCAATCCTATATCAACATGATCAATATCATTGTAAAATACAATTGAAAGATTTGTGAAATTTTGAAAGAAAACGAACACTGTTTACCTAGTGAAAAAAAAAACGAATATTGAGTTCATATTTTATCACCGAATACTGAGGGCCTGCCGTAGATTTGTCGCAGTAATAATCGTCCGTTTGACGATATCCGCAACCGTGTATACAGACGGTACAGAATTTGCGCGCGCTCGGCTCAACAGTCGGGTACATCGACTCGTTGCGCTGCCCTGTCTATCGGGAAGGTTTCGGCCACTCCGCCGGCCCGGCCAGGTCCGTGATCGCGTGGCGCGCCAGCCGGGCGTGTTCAGCTACGGCAATTGTACTTTTTACCAACAACTGTTGGGCAACGGTTTTGAGATGATGATTTTCAATGATAATTATTTTCATAATAAAGGGACATTTGAAAAAAAATCTAACCCTATTTTATTCTTCAATCTCTTACCATAAGCTAAACAACACGGCAGAAGAGAAACGAGGAAGCTCCAAGTAATTTTCGTGGAGTTAGACACTTTACTTGGATCACTTTAAACGGTTGTACTGTTTGATATTTAATTGTAAACCGTAAAGCATATTTTAGTCTGATATCTATAATACTAACAAAGTACAAACTGATACAAAATGGGACAAGACAAATTGTACATACAGTATTCAGCAATTTTTTTACTATGTTTAATGTCCAGCTTCTTTGCTATATCAGTTTAAAAATACGGTATAACGTTCTTCTTCACAGTATTTTCAATTTTCATGGATAAAATGAACAGAGGCTAATTACTACTTACATGTAATACTGCATATATATAGGCACTTTAGTAAATACTAACCAGATAAACATTCATGTGTGCACATATATGTTTTGAGATATACTGTTTAATTTGTAAATTAAACTCAAGTTCATGTGTAACATTGAAAAGGTAATTATACAAAAATAAACTTGTTTATATTACATTCAGTACATTTATGTTCTCCACTTTGATTTATTATGACTTACATGTAAGCATGATGAAGTAATGAATGATGATGATGATGGTGATGATGATCACGATGGTGATTGATGATGATGATGATGACGTCATGCGGATGATGGTGATGAGGATGGAGATGGTGGTGACGAGGATTATGATCGTGAGGTCATGAGGATGAAGATAATGTTGATGATGTTGATGATTACTATGGTGATGATTAGGTCATGAGGATGAAGATGATGAGGACGGAGGTGGTGATGATGATGTTGATGATGGTGAGGTCATGAGGATGAAGAGGATGGAGGTGGTTATGGTGATGATGAGGTCATGATGATGGCGATTATGAGGTTTATGATGGTGAGATCATGAAGATGATGGTGATGATTAGGTCATGAGGATGAAGATGATGAGGATAGAGGTGGTGATGATGGTGAGGTCATGAGGATGAAGATGATGAGGATGGAGGTGGTTATGGTGATGATGAGGTCATGAGGACGATGATGATGATGATGGTGATGAGGTCATGATGGTGTTGATGAGGATTATGATGGTGAGGTCATGAGGATGAAGATTATGAGGTTTATGATGGTGAGATCATGAAGATGATGGTGGTGATTAGGTCATGAGGATGAAGATGATGAGGATAGAGGTGGTGATGATGGTGAGATCATGAGGATGAAGATGATGAGGATGGAGGTGGTTATGGTGATGATGAGGTCATGAGGACGATGATGGTGATGAGGTCATGATGGTGTTGATGAGGATTATGATGGTGAGGTCATGAGGATGAAGATTATGAGGATAGAGGTGGTGATGATGGTGAGGTCATGAGGATGAAGATGATGAGGATGGAGGTGGTTATGGTGATGATGAGGTCATGAGGACGATGATGATGATGATGGTGATGAGGTCATGATGGTGTTGATGAGGATTATGATGGTGAGGTCATGAGGATGAAGATTATGAGGATAGAGGTGGTGATGATGGTGAGGTCATGAGGATGAAGATGATGAGGATGGAGGTGGTTATGGTGATGATGAGGTCATGAGGACGATGATGATGATGATGGTGATGAGGATTATGATGGTGAGGTCATGAGGATGAAGATGATGAGGATGGAGGTGGTTATGGTGATGATGAGGTCATGAGGAGGATGATGATGAGGTCATGCATGATGATGGTGTTGATGAGGATTATGATGGTGAGGTCATGAGGATGAAGATGATTACTATGGTGGTGATGATGAGGTCATGACGATGATGATTATGATGTTGATGATGATGATGATGATGATGATGGAGATAGTGATGATGAGGTTATGGGGATGAATATGATGAGGATGGTTGTGGTGACCAATGGTGATGATCATGTCAAAATAACACAATATTATTATTATCACATAATGGTGGCTGTCTGGGCTGGGCGAGCAACCATTTGTTTAAAGTGTGTTTTGCCCGAATCTGGCCGTTTTTCAAAACTCCAGGGGGCTGCAGCCCAGCCCTCAGCCTCCCCCCCCCCCCCCTCCCCCTCCGCCTATGCCCAACACTCATTCTCACGGTTCACCCAGCAAAGCACATATGCCGCCCCGTGATCCCTCGATCCTCCGGCCTTATTCTGGCGGCTCTTCTCCTCCATGGTACATGTATTTTTAATTATTAATACAGTAATGTATTTGTAATGAAAGGAATCGGTCAGGCGGATAACATGGATTTAAGAATCACACTGAGACTGGGTGTGCTTTTTAAAGTGAGATCATGCACGCGTGCTGTGCGTGAGTGAAACAGTACATCAGCACTGCAGAAATCAAACCAGGGAAATAGGAGTCTACCTGACTCCCTGATCAAACATTAGACCAGTAGCCTACATGGCGAAGCTAACGGGGGGGGGGGGGGGGCGCACAGGTGAGGGGTGTCTAATTTAATATTTTGATCAAGCATTAGTATGATTTGTTGATGGGCTTCGGCTAGCTATATAAGGGCACAAACATGTCACTGGGGCACAAATTATTACTCGCATGGTTGGCACGAACCCCCCCCCCCCTTCCCGTTGCTACGCCACTAAACGGGCGTAACTTCATTGAAATCAATCAGGGGCCAGGGGTCATATTCGATATTAATGAATGACTGACTGACTGATAGACATTTGAATACATTGAACATTTGTATGCAAAAAAATCCGCTCCAACATGTGTCATCTTGAATGCTGACCAAAGATGTAAATTGCCCCCTTTTTTGTTCTACTATACACTTTGCGAAGGATTGTGCACTTTAATTTATACTTGTGATATGGTTTTAAGAACTTGATCAATATTTACCACACATAAAATTGTAATAATTCACAGTGACAGATTTAACTTCGTATACAGGTGTACACAAATATTCAAACTTCATAGGCAACAGTGTATTTATGATTGAAGTGTTCGTATCTTTAACTATCCACTGGATAGTCATAACTGTTTACAAAGTCAGTGCAATGATTTAGAAAACATCACGTTGCATTTCTACTCGGCCATATAGCATCCAGTTTTATTTCGTATTTAATTAGATTCGGAAGACATATCAAATCGCAAATTACAAATTCTACCAACCATTCATCACTTTCTGCACATGCCCACATTAAGGTTACTGCGTGGGTCGTTTAGGGTAAATTACGTCGGTCTTGGCTTACTGTTCTGTGTCTGGGTTCGGTTTAGTCTGCATCTAATGGTGGCGTGCTTGAATTACATATCGACCAAAACAACTATACGTTATTATAACCATAGGCGTATAGGAAGCGGGGGGGGGGGGGGGGGGGGGCTGGAGTTTTGAAAACGGCCATATTCGGGTAAGAAGTACCTGAAATTCGGGCAAAACACCCCCGGGGGGGGGGGGGGCACTCGAATACTTTTTTTTACGGGGGTGTGCCTCACGGAACTCTGAAATGGGGGTCTTAAGAGTTGACTACAAGCCAAAATATAGGGTCTTTGGAGCTACAAAAAGCCTGAAACGGGAGTTAAGGGGTCTAAGGAGCAGACTAAAACTACAAAATACATGGACTTGGAGCTACCAAAGACCTACGGAAACCCTCAAATGGTGGTCCGACCAAGGACACGAAGGAGCTGACTAGAAGAAGAATAATGGACTTGGCGCTACTCTGCTACCTAGCCAAGTCATTCCGGGGGTCTGAAAATCGGGTATCTTGAGAGCGGCAATCGGGTGTGAAAACGGGGGTCTTGTAAGCGGCACATACCCGTCTTACATTATACATGAGTGCCCCCCCCCCCCCCCCCCCCCCCGGGGCAAAACCATATAATTTTCGGGCAAAACCATGTCATATTCGGGCAAACTTATATCAGGTTAAAGGTCGGGAAGGAACATCAGCCCCTCTGAAAAAAAAACATTCCCCTAAGCCTTTGATGATAATCGTATTATTTATGATAAAAGGGAAATAATATGATGTTCAGATATAATTGGTAAAATATAATATGATAATGACGAAAGATGTCAATAAAATGAAGACACACGTCGGTGTTAACAGTATTCTATAATTATATTGAACATTGAACAGAATAGAGTAATGAGTATGTTAATGAGTACGATCATATCAGTATTCTAGCAAACCATGGGGTTGATATTGGTTTAAAAAACATTGATTTCCATAATTAGTGATACCCAAATATACAACTAGAAGTAACATGAATTCTGTACTTATCAGTAACAGCAAACCAAAATAAAAAATTGTACAAAATACAAAATACTAACGGTATTACACTAGTTAATAATTGTTCCATAACTTAAGTCTATAGGGCAATGTCTACAGGGTGGCCCCAAAATAAACGGAACGGGGTACCTCCCAAAATAAAGTCACACAATGATTATGTCCATCGGATAGGGTGCCTGATAAATCGCCCTTCCTGCCCGTCATAGCATCGAACAACAAGCAATACGCGCGACATTGTTAGTGTGCATTCAGCTGTGTGCCGATAGAATGGTCATAGTTGTTCGATGGTATGACGTGCAGGAAGTGTGATTTATCAGGCACTGACTTGGTAAAAATTGACAAAAATGGGAACCTGACATGGTCTCACTTAAGATCGTCCTGGAACAAAAACCGCTCGTCCAAAATTACTGTTCTTGGTATTATTTTTCTTTGTAAAAGATGCCCTATCCCGTGAACCTAGTCATTATGATTCGTTATTATGGCAAGTACCCCGTTCCGTTTTGTGGGGGCCACCCACCCTATGGCAAAGGTTCCGTTTACTAAATTTAGTTATAATTCAACCGTAGAAGTTTATAGCGGGTTACTATTCTAATTCATGTAGTAATAAATGCGTGGTATAGTGTTGAGGCAAGATTAGTAGTAGAGCGTGTTCTTTCCAATTGTGAAACCCCGAATTCGAAACCCAGCCCAATTGGCATTTAATCCACATTGCTGCTCTCTACCCAGGTGTACCAATGGGTACATGGTATAGTGAAAATTAACTTGGTGCACCTATATGGTTGCCCGCGGCTAGTATGCTCACGGGGGAGTTGAGAATGTGTACAAGACAATGCGGGTCTGAACGTACCAAATGACCAGGGATAGTAATAAACGCTTAGAGGCTGTTCCGCGTGAACAAAATAATACGACCTATTATTATTATAAATGCTTCAATTAGTTAGTGACTATGAAGATTTTGGCTTGCCTGAATGGGGCTAGAAATGGACTTTAGAAACGAATTAAATAGTGTGCTGCATGTATTACACAACTCTATAAGGGTCCAACCAGCTAATAACTATTATTCTTTGCTCTGGCAAAAAAAGAAAGAAAAAAACATTTAGAGCGTGAGACCATTTCGTAGATAGCATATGGGACCCGGATATGGGTCGTTTGACCCCTTGACCATTGAATTCTACAATCATGGGTAGGATATAAAGCTTTTACTCTGTGCAGTCATGTTCAGAGTGGCAGATGGTTGTCATGGGATATCCTTTGTTACTTTCATGAGAACAATTGATCAACCTACGCAGCAAGGAATTTCCAATCGATGTACTCAAGAATAACAAGTAAAGAACCTTATCCAGTCCTTTCAATTCGATGAATGCCGCATTGGTACGATTGACCTTTGTATTGCGCATGCGCAGATTGTAACTACGAACTGGCTTAATAAGCCTAGCACACCAGGAAGTGAGAGTAGGCCTACATACCGATTATACTGCATTATACTGATCGACATAACTATTATACTTTTGATACATCGAGGATTATTATAATACTTTCGGACTTCCAGCCTTAATAATATACTGCTTGAATTGGTAATGGTATCAAGCATGGGAGTCGGCGCTGGTACAAACAGAAATGTCAACTACCGGATCAACACGCTGGTCGCCAATGACACGGACGAAATACTGTACATCGTGGTGACGGATAGCAAAGGGGATGAATTTTCTAAAGAGGTGTACCCAAATAACGGATTCAAGGCGCTGATCCGCAACAGCGGCGTGTTTAAAGCCGAGGCATACCGTTTATCTCGCCAAGGGAATGCAAAGGAATCGGAACCGGCTGCAAAGTGCGGAGACATCGCTGGATACTACGCACTTTTCTCGAAGAACGGAGGGCAAATCTTGACTGATACTGGAAAGTGAGAAAATAATTGTTTACGTACTATAAGGTACATGTATGGCATGGGCGTCGATACTTACGTAATACCCATTCATCAGGGGGGGATGGATGAATGGATCATCCCCCCCTGACAATGGGTATCAATGACAGATCGACGCCCGTGATGTTTGGGATTTATGATATTGAGCAAAGCAAATTGGTCTGCGCCAGGAATTGAACCCGAGACCTCTAGATCTGTCTATGATGGAGTGCTAGACCGTTGCTCGATTCAACCATCGAGCCAGAAATAAATTAACCTCTCGCAGAGAGGTGAACAAAATCAGTGTGACAATTATATTTTCTGATTTCTGCATAAATGAGTTGGTTGATATGTTTTCTACATGATTCCTAAGTTTCCGGCAGAATATTTCAATCAAGAACTGCCCCCGGCCACATCTACAATGTATTGTAAATGGTCCTGATAGGACCATTTACTGCTCACAGTGGTAAAAATCTACGGGACACAATTTGAACTACAAACAGAGTAAAAAATTGCATACCTAGATTGAAGCTGATTTTATGATTTATTGTACAAAATTTCATTTTCAAAATGATAAGTCATACTTACAAAAATCGTCATATAAGTTCCATTTCTTTCTCTTCCTGCTCGATGTCCCATCGTGAACAAAGAAAGCCCGCCCGCATCATGCGGAGGCCGCTTATTATTGTCCAAAACAAGCCAACTCGCGATCTGCAAGCATGCCCGCCGTATCCGATTTCGGATACGCCGTATCAGAATTCGGATACGCCGTGTCAGAATTCGGATACGGTAACACGTGTGGTGTGGGAAGCTTGCGGGAAATACATGACAGTCATCCAGATAGCAGCAACACTTTCGAGAGGGATCACGACTGAGATTTTCTCAGTCTTTTTATTTTCCAAAACTGCAGATTTTCCATTTTTTTCGACATTTGAAGAATAATTTGGACCATTTTGGTAAGTTCATATAACACTTGTATCATTTTTAGGGCCAGTCATGATTGATTTTGTTGAATTTAAGATAAGAATTTTGTGTGAAATTTTGACAAACTTTTTTTGTACTGTCCCACATTGTTCCCGTATAGCGCAGCATTACAATGTAGTGTTGTGTGCCCCCGGCAAAACAATTTTGTATTAATATACAACATTATGAAATATGACCTTGGAGCAGGAACTTAAACTCCAAAATAAATGCATTATCCCAGATAAAAACCTCTTTAAAATCTTTATTTTCAATATTATTTGTCTCACCATATTAAGGAAGAGAACCACATTACCTCTAACAGAGCCGTTCTCTAAATATGAATGCTGCCATCTATAGGTGAAATCTATACCTTCAGAATTCCTGTAACATGTTGCCTCTTTACACTAGCAGAGTGCTATGGAATGAGTAGGTGAGGCAAATGCCCCCCCCCCCCTCATTTGAATAGCTGGCTTGACCCCATGTGAGCCCAACATAAGGAGAAACAAACACCATTCGTTTTGTAGCTTAGTCACAGCGAACCTCTTAGCCAATTCCAACTTCCATAATGCTGAATATTATTTATTATAACGATTATTTTATGTTAATAATAATAATGATAATAATAATAATAATAATAATAATTAAAAATAAATAATGATAATGATGAAAATATTAATGATAATAATAATGATAGGAAAGATAAGAAGAAGACAAATATCATGACAGCAGTAATTAGCAGATTTACTTGTCTATTAAGAATAGATTCAATATCATTTGTTGAATACTTCGTATTATACCATAATCGCTATTTTCACCGTTTTAGTTATTACTGTTTTTTTTTTATTACTTTTTAGACACGTCAGTCAGATGAGCACGGAATGGCAGGAATATTTCAATAACAGTAAACCATCAGACATCAGATAAACAAGGGACGAGGCCGCTGACGAATCCGACTACGACGTCGAGTCTGGTAGATCCGAGCACCGCAATTAATCCACCACCATCGTATGACGCCAGCCAAGACGAATCTTCGAGAAAGTAATGATGCATAGGTCAAGTGTACGGTTGCATGGGGAGGAGGGGGGGGGGGGGGGGGGGGGTGAAAACAGCAAAGTTTGGGCTATCATGGGCATCTACAATATCAGGCAAAAAGTGCCATGATTTTCAGGCAAAATTCACCAACAATAATAACAATAATTATCTAAAGACAAATTTTTAATATCGATCGGGCAAAATGCACCTCGAATTTTTTCTAGACACGACCATGATGTCGGGCATTCCCCAACGTCAGTCCGATGAGCACGAAATGGCTGAAATATTTCAACAGTAAACCATCAGATAAGACAAGTGACGAGGCCGCCTTGACGAATACGACGATGATGATAGATCCGAGCGCCGTAATCCACCACCATCGTACGACGTCAGCCAAGATGAATCTTCGAGAAAGTAATGATGAATAGGTCAAGCGTACGGATGGGGAGGACAGGGGCTCCAGACGAACTCTCCTCCCGAGAGTTTTGAAAACTGCAATATTCGGGCAAAGGGCACCTTAAAGGTATGGTGAAATCCCGGCTTTGATTCAGGTTTATAGCTTTAAATATGTGCCTATATTGATATACCACACTCTTTTTTTTCAAAGATGGGCAATTCCACGAAAAAGTGGACATGAACTCAAAAAAACAATTGGCTCTATTTCAAATCCTATTGATTTGTCTGGATTATTCTTTCATACAACGTGATCCTATGATTATATCTTTCAGTTCACATGATTTTTTTAATTCTCGGGCGTCTCCTTATAGAAGAAACGGAAACCATACATGAAACTCCACACATGGGACTACCCTGTGCAAATTTCAGGAAAATCCTTATATTTTCCACGTTTTCTGGTATTTTTATTATTTAAGGCACCAAATTTGATGACTGATAATCAAAGTACCTGTGCAGATTAAAATTTCAGTCTTTTGAGTGCTTTAAAGTATATATTTCAATCCATCAAATCCTCCGGACAAACTGTAATGTCCGTGACGCTGAAAATGTAATGTCCGTGACGCAACGTTTTGTTGTCTAGATCACATATACCTGGCCCGTTTCGCAAAATCCAACTTGGATTCAATTCATCATTGCCTTGTCTATAATTGAATACCTAAATCACCTTTGTGAGGTCTCAGAACTCACAGACTTTTGCAAAGATGCATATGGATGCAAAAAGTCATGTCCAAAAAATGTAATGTCCGTGACGGCGCACATTTTGCAGAATTACTCAGTAACAAATTGGATAAATGTTCTGAAACTTTTTTAGCATACTTAACCAGGCTATTGCTTTGTAATAAAAATAAAAGTTAGACATTAGGTAGAGGTATGAATTAGTAGTGGCATTGGAAAGTCATGAAAATAATGTCTTGTTTGTAATGTCCGTGACGCTAGAGTTGCCCAGATATCCTTAAGTTGGGCAAGAAAGGTAAATTTCATGCAACTTTTGTGCTTGTTTTCGCATCGGCGTTCCATGCTGCTAAAAAAGTTATTTATAGCGGAGCGGGAATGTGCGCACGTGCAACCCGGATCATGACATCACAATCAGACCGCAACACGGAGGAACGTGCAAAATGGTGATATAAAGTCCATTCGTGTCAGATCAGACAGATCGAGTCAGATAAACTGTGAACATGTGAAGGATTTTATTTGGGCAAAACAACTCGGACCCCATACACGAAATGTGCCCGTAAGTTCATGGCCTAAGCCAGTAGCGTTGCGCTGGGAGAGAGAGAGAGAGAGAGGGGGGGGGGGGGGGGGGGGTGGTTAGGGTTAGAAACTAACCAAAATTTGGCAGAAACAAGAAAACAAGGGTATAATTTCCATTGTGTTTTTATGAAATACGTATAAGTTGTGTGCCCCAATAGTTGTGCCCACAATATGTCCAACCACGGCTACGCCACTGGGCCTCAGCAGGGGATACCAACTTCCCCACACCAGGGACCCATGTTGCAGAAAGAGATACAATTGATTGAAAGTTACAATTAATAGTATAAGTCAGATCATGTGTTTGAAATGCGCGAATTCGATTGGTTGAAACGCGCAAAGTTTCTGAATTACAATATATTGTAACTTACAATCAATTGTATCTCTTTGTGCAATGGGGCCCTGATGTAATATTGATCAGTCAGTGTATATATTATATAAATGATCGATGAACTGGAAATGTATAAGTGGCGTAGCTACGGGGCGGCGAGGTGGATGATGATATTATGACACCTTAGAATGTTCTCGCAATGTGATTGGTTGAATTCAGGTCACATGACATTCGTTGAAATGTACCATTCCACGATTTGACGTCATTTTTCATTGAATAGAACTTTTTTTTAGTACCATTCAACGATTTTTGACGTCATTAAACGTGTACTTTTTTATGTTGTTGTTGTTGTTGTGCAAGCGTTATTTTATAAACGGGTTGGTTTGTTTATTCATACTTCTATGTTCTATGGGGGTCATACTGCGCGCTAATCTTGGAAACTTTTATGGACTGGCTAACATGGAATTCTGGGATACGTTTAGTCTAGGATCGAGACCCTCGATCGCATGCTGAACATAGTGCGACCAACGAGAGAGGTGTGCGTAACATCATTGATCGCTGCTCACGAGGCCTCGGCTGGCAGCCATCACTGCTGTTGTGCCGATCTCTCTCGTTGGCGGCTATCTATTATGGGTGGTGGGATTTTTTCTAGCATGCGATCGAGGGTCTTAGATCATAGACTACAAAATACCCAGCATTCCATGTTAGCCAGTCCATGAAGTTTCCCTAACCGGCCATGTTTGCTGCGTGTTAAGGCTATGGGAAAATTAGCGCGCAGTGCGTAGATTCTCTTCTAGTTATTTATATACTACTTCTGTGGTTAAAACTAACTGCGCGCATTGCGCAGATTTTCCATTCATGAACAAGCGAATTAACAAACATTACACACTCCATGCAAGGCAGCTGTACTTTTTACACAACATGGCTGCAGAACCGGGAATTATTTTGCTGACGGATGCCGATTTGGACGATTTAATCGACAGTGCGGATTCTTATAACACGAAGAAGCAATTAAAGTAGGCGTCATATAAAACAAATAATGAATGTTTTTTCCATTCGTGGAATGGTACGAATATTTTCATTCGGTGAAAGATGGAATGTTCCATATTCAACTCGGCTTCGCCTCGTTGATTGTAACCTTCCATCTTTCACCTCATGCAAATATTCGTACCATTCCACTCATAAACATTCATTATTTGTATACTAGCCCACCGCACACAGAGCCGACTCGATCCGATCCGACCGGTTTCCAGTCAGGCTAGATTGACATCAATTTATACTCTGTACACATTTATTTTATAGCAATGTATAGCCTACTTAACCAGGTGCCAGAAATGTTTTTTTTTTCAGTAGTCATGTTAGTAAACATTTAATGTATATAGGGCACAAAAGTGCAAGTAGAAAGGGGGCATTTCACAGAGATTTTACTTTTAACTTCAATTCTAAACTTGACTTAAAATTATGGTAAGCCGTGTGCAGCCTTAGACAAAAAAAAGGCAAAACAAAAATTCAAATAATTGAGCCTTCTTTTTAGAAATTCGGCGCCAATAACATGAAATCTCCTGTAGCATAATAGCATATTGATGATTTTTCAATCAAGGCAAATGTGTTGCTATAAGGTTTGATACTAGTTTATCAATTTTACATAATAATCGCAACTATAATCCTATCCATAATTTAAAGTCTAATTTTGAGTTTAAGTTCAACATGGCGTACCCTAAATTCGAACCTTACCAGGGCCCCGTTGCAGAAATAGTTAAAATGTAAAAAAAATGTAAAGTTGCAATTCATCGCAGGTCAGATCATGTGACTATAATGCGTATCTCTAATTGGTTTAAATGGGTATATTTTCTGACTTGCATGCAAATAACTGCAACTTTACAATATTAAGCCAGTTCGTAATTAGACCATGGAGCATGAGTGACGTCACTAGATAAGACAGGTCATAGGTCATGGTTCCACCGTGTGGCCGCGACCAGGCTTGTAGTACGGTATTGACATGTACATTGTCAATATGCGTGAAACTTTCTAAGAAATCGCGTCGGTTTTCTGTTTATCATGCAACTTAGCTTTCGAAAACGTCATAGTTACACTGCAATATTCGTCTGTATATTTTATTAGTTTCCTTTGTGTTTCGGTTGTTCTACAATGGCGGATGAAGAGCAAGAAATCTCTATATCGACAAAATTAAGTTGTGGTCTGCGGCTGCTTTGAAGGATTTCCTCCGTAAAAGAAACTTGAAAGTGAGAAACAGAAAGAAGCAGCTTAATTGTCGCTTTTGTTTACGCCGCCAAGCGCGCGGAAGCCAGAGCTAGCCGCCCAGTACCTCGTCCGCTGCCGCAGATTCCCTGAAGGAGGTTTCACTGCGTTTTGTTTAAAATCGTGAGAATATTGAACATACACTCAAACACTAGTAATTAACCTACTGCATACATGTATTGATCACTAATTGAACATGTTTGTATATATATATATGTTCCATATGTTTTGAAATCATGCCATCAATTGTATGTTTAAATAGCTTTCCAACTTCAGAATAAAGTGTACAAATGTAGTTCTTACGAGTGATCCCTGTAAAGTGTCAGATATTGCACAAAATGACATTTGAGACTTCAATCCTATATCAACATGATCAATATCATTGTAAAATACAATTGAAAGATTTGTGAAATTTTGAAAGAAAACGAACACTGTTTACCTAGTGAAAAAAAACGAATATTGAGTTCATATTTTATCACCGAATACTGATGGCCTGTCGTAGATTTGTCGCAGTAATACTCGTCCGTTTGACGATATCCGCAACCGTGTATACAGACGGTACAGAATTCGCGCGCGCTCGGCTCAACAGTCGGGTACATCGACTCGTTGCGCTGCCCTGTCTATCGGGAAGGTTTCGGCCACTCCGCCGGCCCGGCCAGGTCCGTGATCGCGTGGCGCGCCGGCCGGGCGTGTTCAGCTACGGCAATTGTACTTTTTACCAAAAACTGTTGGGCAACGGTTTTGATATCGTCGCTGGGCAATTAAAAGGACAAATTGACGGTATCGATAGCAAAAAACGATACTTTCTTTTTTGGAAGAAACAACATTTTGACATTTTGGGCAATTATATTTTTCAAATGCCAAATCCAGTAATCTTGTTTAGTGAAACAGTAATGTAGACTATAAAGCGATCAAGTCGTTTAATTTGGCCTACGCTCAGTTCTTTTTAACGGAGTTATTTACGCATTTCTGAATTTGCCCTTTTTACATGCACGATATCGCGTCGATATTGGGCATGAAAAAGGACAAAACGCGAATTGCCCTTTTACGCGCATTGATAATGCACAG
>JBAMJV010008780.1:0-50138 GCA_037951105.1 Echinarachnius parma
GCTGACCAGTTTTTTAAAAGTTCACTTTCTATTGAATACTGCCACCCTTTCCATGAATCAAAATCATTGGAATTTGATACCATTTTAATGGAAATGATCTCTTCATTACGATGGCATATTAATCGTAAGGATTATGCAAATGGGGTGTGTGCAGCGAACCGGAATATGAAGATGGGTCGAGTGTGAAATCAAACAAAAAGATATGGAGTTGACACAAAATCAGAGCGCTGCATTTTTTTCGAGCTTTTGGGAGGATTTTTTTAGCATTTCAAATAAAATATTCATGATTCAAATTGATATCAACGGAAAGCCCAACAACTCTTCTGTATGAAAATGTACAATTTATAATGATTTAAGTAAAGGGCGGCTGCAGGGAAATGAATGTGGGGGAGCCTCAAAAGTGACCCATTTCAAAACGCTCTGATTTCAAGGCACAACTGAGTCACTATTCATGCGTTTTCAATTGAATTCTTCTCATTCATGGCCAACTCATTCAAGTCGCATTACATCCTGCACACAATGGTAAAAGACACTGACAACAAATCAGAGCGTTTTGAAATGGGTCACTTTTGAGGCTCCCCCACATTCTTCTCCCTGCAGCCGCCCTTTACAAAAATCATTATAAATGTCACATTTTCATACAGAAGAGTAAGTTGTTGGGCTTGTTGGGCAATTTGAATCATGAATATTTCATTTGAAATGCTAAACAATCCTCCCAAAAGCTCGAAAAAAATGCAACGCTCTGATTTTTTGTGAACTCCATATTTTTTTTCTGATTTCACACTCGACCCATCTCCATATTCCGGTTTGCTGCGCACAACCCAATTTCCATTAAAGGAGAAATTCAAAGGGAATAGAATCAAGTTATTATTGTTTATTTTATGATAGAATGAGTTATTAAAGCAATTTGTGCAGTTAACAAGTCATGAAAGTGTTCAGCTTCATGTTTTATGAAAATAACATTTTAGTGAATTGACCCTCCCCTTTACCATGAAATCGGCACAGCAAAGTGGCTCTGTGCGTGACGTAAGAGCCGGGCTTTGCGCTCCCGACAGCTCTTGCTCGAACGGCGATCTACACGCAAATGTTCATAGAGTGGACGCAGTTCTACTCTCTCAAAACGATTGAATATTGCCTGAATAATCAATATCTGACACACAGTTGTCCTCCCATGTCCTGAAAGATATCCTAATGTCAATATTCATGTCATTATTGGCATTGAAAAAGTGTCAATCTCCGTAAAATAACTGTTTACAACTCACCATTTTGCCGAATTGTTGTTCATATGTACACGGAGTATGAAAAACAAATCTATTATAGCTGTGTTTCAAAACAAAATTTCCTAGTAGAATCATGTTCCGAGCTAGAATTGCCTTTGTTATAACAATATATAATATTTCTTATCCATTTCAATATGTCAATAACTGGTATAATTACATAGAATAGTGTATTTCTCACCGTTTTGTTTTGGTTTTGTTTCGTTTCGTAAAAGTTTCGTCCATCGAGAAATACATGCAAGCGCACGATCGTATACCCGGCCGTATACTATGCATATTGTGTATGTTATTGAACTAAAAGTGAGCAAAGAAAAATAGGCTTCGCCGGGAATCGAACCCGAGACCGCCGGATTGCTAGACCGGTGCTCAAACCATCAAGCCACGAAGACTTTGTATGGTGGGCGTTCCCATGAAACCCTTTTCAATGCTCGATTAGTCAGAAGCTATATAAACTGGGCCAATCCCAAGGATAATTAAATCAACTTTTATAGAGAAAGGCGCAGGATCACGAAAAGTGATGCAGCTGTTTTATTAATTAAATTCAAACATAGAGGAAACTGACTAGAAATATTTGAGTGATTAAAAGTGAGCAAAGAAAAATAGGCTTCGCCGGGAATCGAACCCGAGACCGCCGGATTGCTAGACCGGTGCTCAAACCATCAAGCCACGAAGACTTTGTATGGTGGGCGTTCACTTTTCGTGATCCTGCGCCTTTCTCTATAAAAGTTGATTTAATTATCCTTGGGATTGGCCCAGTTTATATAGCTTCTGACTAATCGAGCATTGAAAAGGGTTTCATGGGAACGCCCACCATACAAAGTCTTCGTGGCTTGATGGTTTGAGCACCGGTCTAGCAATCCGGCGGTCTCGGGTTCGATTCCTGGCGAAGCCTATTTTTCTTTGCTCACTTTTAATCACTCAAATATTTCTAGTCAGTTTCCTCTATGTTTGAATTTAATTAATAAAAAAGCTGCATCACTTTTCGTGATCCTGCGCCTTTCTCTATAAAAGTTGATTTAATTATCCTTGGGATTGGCCCAGTTTATATAGCTTCTGACTAATCGAGCATTGAAAAGGGTTTCATGGGAACGCCCACCATACAAAGTCTTCGTGGCTTGATGGTTTGAGCACCGGTCTAGCAATCCGGCGGTCTCGGGTTCGATTCCCGGCGAAGCCTATTTTTCTTTGCTCACTTTTAATCACTCAAATATTTCTAGTCAGTTTCCTCTATGTTTGAATTTTATTGAACTAAAAGTAGTTCCAGCGTATGCGCTATATTCGAAGCTTTCTACAGTCCACACGATCACGATCTCGCTCTAGAATTACATCTGACAGTTCAACATGGATGAAGAATTTCAACAAAACAGCCTGTTAATGGACTTCGAGGTATCCGTGGAGGAGCAAGCTAGCTAGCTAACACGTGCACTCGTTTGTTTTGATGCGCGCGCAGGAAATGTAAATCCGCCAGCGCTATCAGCCGTATAGGTAATGCGGCTGCCAATGTTCAGAGAAATCGCGGATGAATCGTAACAACACAGGAGATCGCGAATCTAATTCACTCGACTTTTCAAGCTAAACCATGAAACTAGCCATGATAGATCGACTAAAGTAATAACTATTCTTCGTTTTTTAAAAATTTCATTTGATTCATAATGATTATTACCTGTTTGTATCCATAATGGAAGTGGTAAATTCTCCGTCTGATATGTCAAAGTGAAACTACATGTTGGTAAAAAAAATCGCCTGCTCCCAAATCTGTGCAGGCCTACTGCACGACACAGTCGTATAGTTTCCCCTTCTTTTTTTTCATCTTTTTCAACTTTTTTTGTCACAAACAATACATTTGTTGGAATATATGATATATGATGAAAATATAAATGAGAAGCAAATTACAAACAATGTAGTATTATAATTTATTCTTGGTAAGGGAAAAATAGCACATAAGTTGAAGCTTGTCTTTCCAGCCTGGTATAATTATATACGCTTATCTACATACAACCGCGGCAGCCGCCTGGGCTTCAAGCCCGGTTCTTACGTCACAGCTAAAGGCCGTTTCGTGTAGCGATTGAGCGAATTTGTCCCTGGGAATAGGGTGATGTTTTCACCCTAATTTCGCTTTTATGGAAGCGTTATATTGTTTGAATGTCAGTCAAGCTCATTATATGGCTTATAAGCTTTCTGTAGATATGAATATCGTTATATTTAGGGGTTTTCTTTGATTTTCTCCTTTAAAATGGTATCAAATTCCAATGATTTTGATGAATGGAAAGGGTGGCAGTATTCAATAGAAAGTGAACTTTTAAAAAACTGGTCAGCACAGTCATGCACTCGTAAATTAAATGCATTGAGCCATTTTGCGACATTTCACTTCCTGCCTCCCCCTATTCTCTGGGCTACTGCAATCGCCCCAATTGCATAATCACTACACATAATGCACCGTTTGAAAGGTATATAATGAGGCTTTATTGTGACACCAATTTCGAATATGCTAATTTAAAAATATGAGAGATATGATCGATCAAACTTGAGTTTCCGAACTTTTTTTTGAGGGGTTTAATATACAGTCATGTACTATGTAGATTTATAGTTAGTACCTAACCCACATAATTATCTCATACATTTTCTGTCATATATAGCTTACATTTACTACTATACAGGGTGGCCCACAAATAACGGAACGGGGTACTTGCCATACTAAAGACTCATGATGCCCGCCATACTGCATCGAGTAACGGTCAACCGTGCGCCATTGTGAGTGTGCGTTATAACAGGGTCATTATACAAACAAATTTGAAAATTGAAATAGATTGAAAAAATGGTTTGGTTTCTACATGGACCTGGGCGTTATAATGAGTCCTATTTTTTGTTGAAATTGTCTTAATGCATATAACAATACATGTATATGATGGTAATACTTGTATCTATTCTAACTATATTTTAGCCAGATACCATGTATACATCCTAGTCAGTTATAAAAGTAGCATTTCCAAGTCGCCTGGTCCCTCTTTCTTACTATAAAAATTATTGTTTTTAATTGCAATCTGCCAATCCTCACGGACGTTCGCGTAAATTTCACGGACGTTTTCTGCCTGAAATGTCTTACAGAAATTGATTTTAAAATATATTTTAATCTCCTCCAGACCACTATAAAACATCTAGATTTATCAGTTGATATAATTTCAGCTAACCGAATTAATTATTGCATAGAAACTCCAGTTTTAATTTTACATTATATTTAGAAAGAATATTTAAAAAAAAAACAGTAATAACATTTGCATTTATGATAAATAAAATCATTTTAATGGCGTGATTACTAACTAAACGTATTTAAATCTAATTTGCAGAGATTATAAGTTTTTTATAACTGTTTTTAAAAGTCCAATCTTTCAAATAATCATGTTGATAGTTTCAGATGTTTTCCTGACCCATTCATTGTTTCATATTTGTTAACCTCCAATGGGTTTCAATCATAATTAAGAAAAGGACTGACTTTGAACGGTTTATATAAATATTGCACGAGCTATGATTTAATTGTGCAATTATAATGATCCATATAGCCAAAACAATATTGTTGATATATCATGAAAGAACAAAACAACCAATTTTATAAGTATTATTAAAATGAAATAAAAAAAATAATGCATACATCTTCCCATAATATCTTAATTGTAAATGGAAGAAGCTCAATAAATCGAATCCCTATTACCATGTTCAACCCATAGCGCATAATATGCTTTAAAAACCTATTCATACGGTAATCATAATAACTAGCTGTACCCGCGGAAATCCGCGGGTTTTTGTAAGAGAAAGACGATGATGACATACACCACTTTAAAACTTTACTAAATATCCCACAGTCATCATTTAAATAGTAAGACAAAATAGACTCGGGCGACTCAATCCCGCACCCACAACCCGTCCAACGATACATCCGGCCAATGTATAACAAATTCATGATGATATAGTATCCACGCAAAGTTATTCAGTTATCCCCCATATTTCATATGATCCATAATTTGTTCCGCTTGTATTAAAATAGATACAATACACTATGTATGTGTTCTTGCTAATAAAGTAGCTTCGCCGCTCCCCCCTCCCCCCTCCCCCGCCCCCCTCCCCCCCCCCCCCCCCGCGGCTCCAATTGCCTGTATGACAAATAACCCGTCGTGTCCCCTACACATTTCATATCATAAACTAAGTTCTCCCGCAGATACTTTTGTTCATATTTTTGTGAAACATGTATATTCCCTTGAAACATGTACATGCATTTGCATACTATGAGCAGATACTTCCCCCATCCATTCTACCCCCACCCCCGATAATTTGTTCCGCTTGTATCAAATTAGATACAGTACACTATGTTCGTGTTCTTGCTAGCTTCGCCGCTGCCCCCCCCCCCCCCCCCCCGTGTCTTCAATTGCCTGCATGACACATAACCCGTCGTGTCCCCTACACAATTCATATTCAAACTAAGTTCTCCCGCGTATACATTTTGTTCATATTCTTGTGAAACCCGATGATAGCCGTTGCATTGCATTATAAATGAGCAGAGACCTCCCCGTCCATTCTACCCCCACCCCACCCCCCACCCCGTCGGCGTCTCTTCTGGTACTGCACTCGTGGCTGACTTAATACATCTTACCACAAGCTGGCGCAATTATAGTATCGTGTACGGTAGGGCGAATAGAGACGATGGTCAGCAGGTCAGTGAGCTATGCAAATAAACTGCGGTTGGGTGGGGTGATTAGATGACTCCGCGACGTGTATACACGGCTGTACAGCCATTGCGCGTTGTATAACCGCAGCTAAATTGAAGTTGTCGCATTTTGTCGTCGATGCACTTACAAACACAATGCCAATCAGCAATAGCGATCATAACCATACCATCCGCGTAATATAAATATTGATATTTATCAAAACCTGGGTAGTTTCGCAACGTGTTATATCTAAAATGGTTTCTCAATATATCATTTGTTTTATCTACTCCAATTTATATTCTTACAAATAATTTTACGGCGATAAATCGTTAGTCAATGCTCGGCACCTTAAATAGGCAATGCCGCATTGCTGACTTTCCCCTTTCTTCGATCTGGAGGACGACCACGGGGCGGGAGCGACTCGGGAATACCTTATTGTCCTCCGCAAAACGTATATCCTTCGATCCCGACGGTCGGGGAGTCGCCGAATTCTCGGGGTGAGGATATCTCGAGTGGGAGGCATTTGGGGGGTTGAAGCTTACCGTATTAATATAATAGATAAATGCGTATGTCTGCAAACTTACGGGCTGGACTAATAGCGCCTTTGTACATCAGGCATATAATCATGTATTTGTTTGATTGTATTATCATTTTTTTTGTATTTCTTTATTTTTATTTATTTATTTTATTTATTCTTTTAAAATTTTTTGAGTGGGTCCCTGATAGCAAAATCTGGTAAAAATGACGTCTAATTTACGTCGTGTAGGTCGCCTTAAAGACGTCGTAAATTCACGTCAAAAGGTCAAGATTTGCACCCTCGTTTCACGACATATAGACGTCATATTTTGACGTGGTAACGACGTCTTTTTGTCATAAAAAGACGTCTTTAAGACGTCATTTTTACGACGTTCTTATGACAAAAATTAATTGTGAAAAAATGGTCTTTGAATGACGCAATAATGAATGACGTCATTATGACGTCTTTTATACGACACAAATTATCATGTCAAAAATGGTATTTAGTCTTCTATACGACACAAATTATCATGACAAAATTGGTCTTTAAAAGACGTCATGATGACGTTGTAATCACGTCGTGTATATGTCATACAATGTGTTTACCAGTTTACGACCAAATTAAGACGTATTAAAGACGTCAGTCTGCTAGGGTACTATACTACTACTACCCATAGGCGCCGGAAGTGGGGGGGGGGGGGGGGGGCAGGGGGGCGGCCGCCCCCTCCCCCAATCCAAAAAGTGTGGGGGGGGGGGGGGGCAAAACGCAATTTTGCCCCCCAAAAAGCCCCCCCAAAAAAAAAAAAAAAAAAAAGAGTGGGAAAGACACAATCAAATGTATGAGCTTACGTTTAAAAACTAATTTATACATCCATTTTCAATTTTCGCTGCGCGCGCGCGAACAGATATCTCAGTTTGTTGTAAGCATCTGATGAGAGCATAGACATTTTATTATTTTTTTGTTTAACTCGGAATTCCTTCACAGGTATGGCATGCAGTGCACCAAATTGCACTATTTCAGGTATATAAATGCAAAATCTTCTTGTTTTCTACGTGAAAAATAACAGCCGAATTTCCTATCTAGGTATGCACCAGATTGCACAATTTCAAGTCCAAAAATGCAAAAGCTCCCTACCGTGGGAGGGGGGACACCCTCCCCCCGCTCAGTCGCTTCGCTCCCTCGCAATGTCTCACTCTCACATCTGGCTCAAAGTTGGCAATCCAGAGTGTGGTTGGGCATGCGCCCCTACACACACAAAATGTGAGCCCCCTTGGAGTTTTGCCCCCCCCCCCCCCCCCCAATCCAAAACTGCTTCGGGCGCGCCTGAGTCTAATACTACTACTACTACTATGCTTCTACTACTACTACTACTACTACTACTACTACTACTACTACTACTACTACTACTACTACTACTACTACGACTACGACTACGACTACGACTACGACTACGACTACGACTACGACTACGACTACGACTACGACTACGACTACTACTACTACTACTACTACTACTACTACTACTACTACTACTACTACTACTACTACTACTACTACTACTACTACTACTACTACTACTACTACTACTACTACTACTACTACTACTACTACTACTACTACTACTACTACTACTACTACTACTACTACTACTACTACTACTACTACTACTACTACTACTACCACCACCACCACCACCACCACACCACTACCAAGGGCATCGATTTCTTCTCGCATTGGGGGGGACGATTCGTCATTTTGACCATCTCTGGCGAGGGAGCGAAGCGACAACCCAGCAGCGTGCCCGGGTTATTATGGCCGTACGGGGGGGGGGGGGGGGGGGGGGTCGCAAAGCTTTTGAATTCAGCTGTTTAGAAATTGGAAGATTATTAAGTGCACATTGCAAGCATTATGTTATGAGCTGGGCTTTGTCCAATATGAACTTTAGCCTGATAGATACATATATTGCAAGCATTCTGATGGAACCCTGAATAGCATCAGTCATGGGATACCCCACATTGGGAAGCTTATTGTGGGTCCAGGGGGCGGAGGCCCCGGAAGCTTTGGGATTTGTAATATCCAGATATAAAGATGTTGTCTATATGTAAATATAGAGTTAACTATTCTTTAGTTGGCTTTTGAATTAGCTGTTTAGAGATTGGAAGATTATTAAGTGCACATTGCAAGCATCCTGTTAGATGAGCGCACTGTCCAAGTATGGATGAATTTTAGCCTGATAGATACATACTGTCGATTGCAATCATCCTGATGGGACCCTGAATATAATAATTCAAGGGATACCCACATTGGAAATACAATTAACTATTGAATAGTTAGCTCAATTTTAGTGAGCGAAGCGCAAATGCACAGTGGGCCAGGATCGCCTAAAAGTTTACCAAGAGAGAAGTCCTGAATAAAACTATTTAATGAGTACATGGCTGGTACTGGGAATAACCTTAATGGGGGTTCCAGGGGCGCAGCCCCGGAAGATTTTGGATTTGGGCAGTTTAGCATTATCAAAAAGTGGTTTAAAGAAGACTATAGTAGCAACTTCCATTCATGAGAGGGGCAATGCTCCTTAATTTTAATGTTATTATATATTTTTGAACCCCAAATATTGGGGGGGATGATAATACAGGCCATCCCCCCACCTGAAATATTGGGGGGGGGGGGGGAGATATATCCCCCCATCCCCCCCCGTGATCGACGCCCCTGACTACTACAATTATAATTCAAATTACAATACCATACAGTGGCGTAATGAGGCAAAACTTTTGGGGGGCTAAATAAAATCCTCATCACCAAAATGTATAGCATAATTGTGGCAGGGTTGGCAACCTTGAGCAAGCGTTGAGTCCGAGACCTTGCGAGGGAGCGAAAGGATCAAGGAGCGAAGCGGACTAAGCGGGAAGAGGGGACACCCCCCTCCCACAGTGGGAAGCTTTTGCATTTTGGGACTTGAAACTGTGCAATCTGGTGCGTACCTTGGTATAAAATTCTGACTTGACGCCATGTATTAGTGCCGGGTAAGTGCATCATGATTCTACCGACTAGAAAAAAAAAAGGATTTGTTTCATGAGTATAATGTAATTCTATGGAGGGAGGTCATGTATCCGCCCATGCACGGTAAGGGAGCTTTTGCATTGTGTTTACAAATTATGCAATCTGGTGCATACCTTGGAAGGAAATTTGACGATTAATGGGGGGGGGGGGGGGGGGGGAGCCCCCGGCCCCCCTCCCACCAGTACGCCACGGATACTAATTACTATACTAAAATCAGGTCCCATATTCATACTAATTTATTTTTCGGTACGTTATGGTCTTTTGCAATTTTAAAACGCGGGGGGATCAAGGGGCGAAATAAAGCGAATTCGTAACGACAGCAATGGGGACTCGGATATCGAGGAGAGAAAGAAAGAGCGAACTGGAAAAAGGGACAACGTTATTAATGGATCATAGGGTCGGTAAATAGAGACAACTTTATAATTGTATGAATAGTTTATGTAGCGAGCCTGTAATTATTTTCTAAATAGCGACCCCTTTGTGTGGTTGTTACTATAGCCCTAATATAGGCTATAGCCTTATGAGTATTGACCCTTTTCCCATGTTCCCAGTTTATGAACAGGCTCTTCAGAATGAGAATAAGGATCGAGATGATTATAAGGGTCCTACCAATCGCCAAGGATCACTACTAAGCACTGCGAAGCACTGCGAAGCTCACTACGAAGCACTACGAAACCCCCTACGAAGCACTGCGAAGAGCACGTCTTCTTAGTACTATGAAGCACTACGAAGACGAAGATTGCACTGCGAAGAGCGCCCTGTACTAAAAGCTCGCTTTTATGCGCGCACGTAGAGGTAGTCAGGTAGACTATGGTAGCTGCCAAACACTCATCCAATTCGATCATGACCGATGTCAGAGCATGATATCAATGCTACTCACTAAGTTATATGACAAGAATGTACCATGATTAATGATTAAAAGTGAGCAAAGAAGTGATGCAGCTTTTTTTTTATTAATTAAATTCAAACATAGAGGAAAAGGGTTTCATGGGAACGCCCACCATACAAAGTCTTCGTGGCTTGATGGTTTGAGCACCGGTCTAGCAATCCGGCGGTCTCGGGTTCGATTCCCGGCGAAGCCTCTTTTTCTTTGCTCACTTTTAATCACTCAAATATTTCTAGTCAGTTTCCCCTATGTTTGAATTTAATTAATAAAAAAAAAAGCTGCATCACTTCGCGTGATCCTGCGCCTTTCTCTATAAAAGTTGATTTAATTATCCTTGGGATTGGCCCAGTTTATATAGCTTCTGACTAATCGAGCATTGAAAAGGGTTTCATGGGAACGCCCACCATACAAAGTCTTCGTGGCTTGATGGTTTGAGCACCGGTCTAGCAATCCGGCGGTCTCGGGTTCGATTCCCGGCGAAGCCTATTTTTCTTTGCTCACTTTTAATCACTCAAATATTTCTAGTCAGTTTCCTCTATGTTTGAATTTAATGAAATGATTAATGAGTACATCATGGCCAGCTGGTCCTGGGTCAAATAACATTAATGGGGGTTCCAGGGGTGCAGTCCCGGAAGATTTTGGATTTGGGCAGTTTAGTATTATCAAAGACACTAACTACCCTTGTAGACGTTGTAGTGTCTTTGGTATTATTAAAAAGTGGTTTAAAGAAGACTATACTATAGTAAGATCTTCCATTCATGAGAGGGGGCAATGCTCCTTTATAATTGTAATGTTATTAATATATATTTTTGAACCCCAAATATGGGGGGGGGGGGGGGGTGATAATACAGGCCACCCCCCCCCCCCCCCCCCCCCCCCCACCCCACACCTGAAATATTGGAGGATATATCCGCCCCCCCCCCCCCCCCGCCCCCCACCCCCGTGATCGACGCCCCTGATTACAATGATAATAATGTTGTAAAAATCATTCTAGCACGGTTATCGATCCCTCGATCATGAATTGTGAATCGTGTTTGTACCGTGCTTGTCACGTCATGGCAGCTACCGTACCTTGATCATCTACTCCTACGTGCGCTCCTAAAAGCTATCTTTTAGCTCTTCGTAGTGCGCGCTTAGTAGTGTTTCGTAGTGAATTCATAGTGCTTCGTAGTGCTTCACGGTGTTCGCGGTGATTGGTAGGACCGGATTATAACGTTATGATAGCGATCCTTATGGGGCACACTCACTGAGGTCAGTGGGCACACTCCTTGCCCCCATGTTTCTGTACGTGTATACCCATATTGTACAGACCCATGCACGGCGGTGCATGTAGCGCAGGGGTGCAACGTTCTACAACGGCAGTGTGTTGGAGTCATCCGGATTCCGGAACGTACCTACCTACATGCAGCGCGGAGATCTACACCTACGTAGCCGCAGGTGCATTTCGGGTGGTGGGCATCGGCATGCATCACGGACAATTTCACTAGATCTACCGGCAGAATGGAGTTAGGGGAAGAAGAACAGAAGAAACGAAGTCGAGGCAGGCCAAGAGTATTAACCCCGAGTATGAAAAAGGAAGTGATAAAACAGAGATATGCTGCCTTTTCGCAGAGTGTCAAACGATTGTGTCTCGCCAGGGACGTGCATGATCGGTGGTGCGCGTATGCCGACGAACTGGGGATTTCACCGAAGGAGCTGGCGCCCATACTGCTGGACAATGCACTGACTGCTGCTGCAGCAAGCACAACCACGGCCTCAAGCACAACCACGGCCTCAAACACAGGCACAGACAGGACAGACATTGCTCATCCGTAAGTAAATGTATTACTATTTTCCCTAAAAAAAATAATGAGTAATTGGTAATCTCCCTGTATCAACCAAACCAAACCAAGTATTGGTAAATAAAATAAATACCACATATAACTTATGTTTTCAATTCAATGAAATAGTATAACTCATAATCATATTAAACTGGCTGCACCTCAATTGTTATTAGTTAACAAGTTATGAAGATCAATTTGTGTTAACTTTAAAATTCCTTCACATGTTAAAGGTTCACCTGTAAAGTGTCAGATATTCCCTAAAATGACGTTTGAGACTTCAATCTTATACCAAAATCATTGTAAGATATATGTCTCAATGATGTGTGAAAGTTTCATTGAAAAAGAACGCTGCTTTCCTGGTTAAAAAAAAGTGAAAATTTGCGTCGGCTTTTACAACTAATTACAGTATTTAAATGACGTTTATGACCGTCTGTAGACGCTCTTGAGCTGAATGATTATCAATGATAGATATGCTAAAATGACATTTAAGAAAAGCTCACCCTATTGTATTATTCTCTTTTATCATGAGCTGTAAAACAACACGGTAGAAGAGAAATGGAAGCTCAAAATAAATTTTGTGGAGTTAGACACTTTACAGGTGCACCTTAAACAACTCAACATACATGTATATACTTTAAACATTAATTGGACAAAGTTGCAAGCATTATGCCTATTCAGCATTGAGTATTATCTTAGACCAGGCAATGAAAAAGCCTTGCTGAAGAGCATGCTACAGACTTTCGGAATCACACCAACTAGCATGGAATTGAAAGATTGCAGGCCTGAGCCAACATACAACAACACAGGACTGCACAATAGTCATGTAGGATTTTAGACATGTTGGTCTTGGGCTGCATTAAACAGGTCACTTTGAAAGCATAAACTACCCTTACAATGTGGCAAATTTAATAGGGTAAATCTAGTTTGTATTTTATGTTCTACAGACCTGTGCAGAATTATGCTAATTATTGCACATTTTGTCAAACGCATTCTTTTGTTTTTCCCCTTTAAAATCTAGGATGGAGACAACGACAAAATGCCAGTTTGAAGGTACGCTTGTAATTAACCTACGTGGGGTGCAAAAATCATCTCTGTGGACGCAACAGAAGAGGAGTTTCTCACAACAACAACAACAAGAACAAGAGCAGCAACAAGATGGGGGCTCGAACGAAGAATTTGTATTCCACCTCCTCGAGGTTCATGCAAAGTTCTGCATCCAGCCATCCTGCAGTCTTGCAGTTGGTGGATATTTCGCTGGACAGACGAACGAGATGGAAACTGCACAAAGCGACTATGGGGGAGACTCCAAACAGCACCAGAACTCCTGCACTGATCAGACTATGGCAAGGGCAGAGCAGTCCGACTACAACACCCGGCCTGTTACTGATGGGAATGTCGTACATGAGGATTCTCACCTGGAAGATGATGCAGGGCCAGAAGGTTCAGAAGGTGATGATGCCTCCAACATGGAGTCTGCTGGTGATGAGGAACCCTGCTCGTCTGCCAGGGGAATGAGAATTCCGTCAGGTATGCTTGAAGATAGTTTAACGTCTAGATGTTATGCCTTCTGGGGGAGGGGGGGGGGGGGGGGTGTTGAATAAAGAATTGCGATTAATCACAATTCAGAAAATGCACCTAAATGCACAAATTTGATTGGTTCAAATGCACGTTTTTTGTGACTTGCGATTGATCTTAACTTTATATGCTACAACCCCAGGTGAGATTTGCCAAACACTTGACTTGACTTAGTGACAGTAAGATGAATGTAACTTGACAATACGTTTGTCTCTCGGTATGTGGGAAAAGAATGCATTGCCATGCAAACAGAATAATGTCAAGTTTATACAAGAGATTTTAGTGCCACTTAATAAGTACATTTAGCAGATATCTGCAATGTCTCTGAAATTATGCACACATATTTTCATTGAAGTAATGGAGCTTTTTAAATTTAATTATATATTAATCTTCACAAATTTGTGTGAATATATTTACAATTTGAATCTCACCATCTTAAAACTTATTTTTCTATTAAGGATTGTTGCGCTATTCCTGAACCATGCTCAATATATCCCGCTTTCATATAAATCAATGGTAAAGCTTAGATCAGGCAAATTAATTACTGGTCAATTACAGGAGTAAAATATGATCCCTTACATTGTAAATCTCATCAAGAAGTAGAGCTCATGGCAGGTGAATTTTCTGTTAGAGCAAGTGCAAGTAAAAGTAAAATTTGAAAATGTATTATTTTACTTATTTGCCCGAATGGGCCAGTAAAGAAAAAAAGTTAGTATGGACTGTGGAGGCTTGCTGTATAACAAGTGTTCCTTCTCTGATGTTGATTATAGGGGCTCAGAAAGATGATGTGGATGAGTGGATCAATGAAGAGGAGTCACCTGACATGTCACATGACCACATCACTGACATCTTAGCCATGGAGATCAAAACCGAGCAGATGGATGAAGTCCAGGAAGGTAACATGCTGGGATGTAATTATTAAATTTAAATTTAAAGGGATAGTAAAGTTCTGGTTTAGTTATGTTATTTTGACAAAATCATTAACAAACTTTAGGAGAACATATTTGAAATAAAAAAGAAGACAAAAGTGTGGCCCCAATCAGTCTGACCACGCTATGCCAATGGACAAGGCAATAGTTGTTTAAGCAATTCCATCATGGATGGACGGGTATATTTTTCCCAGGACTTGGGTCTTTGCTAAATATCATCCATGCCTGATTTTCTGATTTCACCAGACGAGCAAAAAAATAAAAGGTCTTCACCATTAAGATGCCCGAAAATGACATGACATAGTTTTGCTCGAATTTGAAGTACCTAGTTTTATCAGAATATTTGTATTTGTATTTTTGTTCAATTGAGTAGGATTCAGGGGGAGTAGGGGGTGGGAGCTGAGTAGGACTGTAGGAGTATATACTAGTTCATTTCTGTCCAAAAAAAACCCAGCCAGTTTGTTTACTATGCAAAACTCTTGATCGGAACCTGGATTGGACATGAACATCTTCCATCATTTTGTCTTGTAGACTATGGGATGGCTTATCAGTCGTATGTCAACATGGGATCACCTGAGGAGGACTGGATCAAATCTGAGATGGAGGATGGAGCTGATGAAGGTATTTACTCAAGGAAATAAAACCCTTTTAAACGTCTTTGACAAATGAAGTGAATTATCTTTGTTAACTTGGTATTTTGTTTGTAACTAGTCGAGTGTAACAGCCTTATTTGTATTTATTTTATGAGCGTGTAGTATTTATTTGAAGAAAAAAATAGAGGGAAGAGCTTAAGTGCTGTTTTGCATTTGACTGATAAACTAAAGCATATATAACATGGAAAACTCATAGTCGAAATAAAATGACAAATAAGCAAATATACCACATACTAGAATTGAAAAGGTTAGGTTTTTAAAAGATTGCTAAATTTATTTGTCAAAGACATTTAAAAGATGCAGACCGATGTAGTGTTATTTTTAAGCTTATATTTGTTGTTATTATTTATTTCTGGGGAGGGAGGCAATTTCTGTCTCACAAGCACTTCACAAGGTATTGTGATCAAGATGAATATCAATTTGTCATAATTTGTATTGTGACATGACTTTTGACCTCATGCCCCTGTATAAATCAGCTCATCTATTCCTACTGTCTAGTGTATGAGACAATATTAATGCAAATCCGTTAAAAAAAAAAAAAAAAAATTGTGTAGTACCCTCCTCAAGTGATTGCCCTTGACATTATTTCTTCTAGCCAATTGCCTAGCTCTCATTTTATACTTCAAGGTATGAAGTGTGTCTCAAAATGCTTGCTAGTCTAGGCAGCCATTTCTACTTGGCTGGAGGGGAAATACCATTAGCCACATAGCAGGGATAGAATTTGACCGTTTTCCATGATTGATTGTAAAATCAAGTCAAACATCATTGGTGGCCATAAAAAGATTAGGGTGGCCTAAATAAAACAAAGAAAACTTACTTTGTTAGCCAATGATAAATTTGGCATGAATGACATTTTGGTGGCTTAAATATAATTTTTGGTGACTGGGCCAAGCTGGCCAGTACTGACTTTGATATACATTTACTAGCCTTGCATAGTCACCACTTTGTATGGTTGCCACTGACTCTGCTGACCGCATTATTCAGTAGGTGAACACATCCCAGTGTTCAAACCATACAGCGCAACATTTCCTCAACGAGCCAAATGAATGCTAGTAAAACTATCTCTAGAGGAAAATGATCACATGAAAATGGGCTTCCCATGACCTTCCTGATTGCTAGATCGGTGAACAAACCACTGAGCTAGAAGCTCTTATGTTGACTGTACTTAATACCAGAAACCCTTTTCAATGCTCACAGTGAAGTGTCAGAAACTTTGACACAAACCCATAGCATAGGAATCAACTTGGGGATAGGTGCGAGGGATCAATGCAAGTGATGCAGGTACAGATGAGATACACTCTGGCAAATGGTCTTTAAAGTAGAAATGTGATGTGGTACAAACAACGGCCTTCAAAGAAAAAACATAATCTCTACGTCTACATACACTCTTCGGAAAGACCATTCAAGTGAACATAGGGAGACACAAGGTTATGAATCATCATGATGAACACATTTGCTGAATTTTTTGGAACAACTCTGGTCACAAAGGGATTGAGATCTGGAATCTCATTCTCATTGCCAGATTTCTGGCATCCTAATTGTTTTTTGTATGTAATGTTTTCGCTTAAACTGTTGAATAAAATTATATTAGAAATAGGCTCAATATATTAAAAGGGATGTTTTTTCTCTCTTTGTATGCCTTTGTTGAAAGACCTCTCCCTTTATATCTGCAAGTATAACTCCCAATGGCCAAATCGCCCATGGGAACACCCCCACAAAATTTGCCGGAACACTGTCTGCATTTGGGCAAGTCCAAGCTATTTTGTAGGCATAACGCGTGGGACATCAGAGCGAAAAAGAGGGCTTACTCTTATAAGAAATATTGAAACTCCAATTTGTTTCATATGTTAGATACTTTGTAGCAAGTTTTATCACATACCCCAAAAAAAATTGAAATCCTCCATGCAATAATAATTTATGCGACTTTATGCTAGCATCACGCGTGGGACCAGAGAAAGTTGGTATTTTTAAACTTTGACTTTGAATGTGAATTCCTCTGAATTTATATACAATTTCAAAACATACTTGGTATGGTCTTAATGTGCATCTTGTGCTCTACCAATATATGAAATTTCATCATCTCAAAACTTTGGAATTTCATACAGGGTCAATTTGAAAAAAAAATTGCATTGTCACGCGTGGGACATTTTGCTGCCATGCGTTTTACATAGGCCCATCACCAAATGTGATCTTATTATAGATATTTCAATTATTTGAGCTTGGAAAATGCTCATTTTTTGCATAAATGTTGTTTATGACATTTCTTAACAATATTTAAAAACAAAAGTTGCAAAACCTAATTTTGTCCTTATGTATTTCTTTGTTTTAGGAAATTCTTATGTATTTCTTTGTTTTTCAACTTCCATTTTGACATCTTTTTTTTAATGAAATCAATTATTTAGCATTGTCAAACAGTTATTGGCCTAAAACTATTTATTTTCAGTGATTAAAATGAGAAATAATTGTGTTTTTTAAAATTTATGAAAAAACACTATTTTCCGTAGGATTTGTACATAAATCACAAAATCATGCAATTTCGGTAATGACTTCCAGTTCGAAAAAGTCATGTGACTTTGTGAGCGTATACTTGTTCGTCATAAATTTGGTCTTAAAAGTTGCGGAAGACTTTAAAGAAAATACTTGTAAAGTTGCGGGCTAATATCTTTATGCATTGCGAAATTATCGCATATTTGCCAATTGGCCAAAACAAGATTTTTAAAAACCCATTGCTTTACTGTACAAATTGTCCCACGCGTTATAAAATGTCCCACGCGTGACAAAATATAATTGTAGAATTATGCTAAAATGGTAAATGTCATTAACTTTTGTTGCTATGTTATTGATGTCCCCCAAGGTAAATTAGAACTTTGTAGAGTTTCAGAAAAATAAACATCTCAATTAACGAGAAATCAAAACAATAACATGTCAAAATGTAACGCGTGGGACATGCTGATTTTGGAACGCGTCTAATTTGCATATTAAATGAGATAACAAGCTGAAAATCATAATCCAACTTCCTTCATGTAATGACTTCAGGTCAAGCCAATAATAAGTAAAGAATCCTTACAAGTATTTTTAATATGATTAGATTTGTCTTTAATTCAGATGTCCCACGCGTGACGCTCATTTAAATAGCATGCAAATATATTTGATTGTTACTTCTTACTGGAGACACGTTTTAAATTTTAGTTTACTAATTATTAAAATGTAATATCTTAGCTTTAAAATGACATCAAGTTTCACTTGATTGGGTGAAGATGAAAATTCACCCCCTTGGGAACAAATACCTTGGACTTGCCCATTTATACACAAAAGGCATTACATATTGCAGGCGGAAGTTTTTATATGGACAAATGCAACTTCAGACTCGGCAAGTTATTGAATGCTTTTAAACTAGTAATTAAAAAAATTCTTTCTGTAATATACTTTTTTTAAATTACAAACCCAGGCTGAAATTTTGACCATAAGATCTTTGAATGTGCAATAATACTGTCAATTATTTGGTTTGTAGGCCAACTCATAAATTAAGGTAATTGTGTAATTGCTAAAATTTATGAAATTTAGTCTTGTCATATTAATATTGCTGCTTTGGTCAGAATGGGTGAAAATAGCTGTATATGAAATAGTTACCTCCGCCAAGGAGGTTATGTTTTCTGTCCTGTTTGTTTGTTTGTTCGTCACCAGTCTCCTGGCACAATTTCACAGATATCTCAACCAATTTTTCGTAGAAGCTTCGCGTTCATTTGATTAGAACCCATTAAATTTTCAAGGTCAAAAGTCAAAGGGCAAGGATTTTATAAAATTTTGAGCGTTGGCGGAAGTTTGCACTCCCTGAGTGCACTGCGTCTGTTATTAATTATCCATTTTGTCAAGTACATGATCTGATTTGTAAATAAGGGGCCAAGAAGTTAGTGGCCCTGTGAGGTTTTGTGTTTATTCTTGACGAGATATCTGTGATTTGTTTCAGGCATGTTTGTTGCGTCTCTTTGGTTCGTTGTGGTTCCTTGTGGTTCATTGTGAACATGTAATGTTCATGCATGTGTCAAATCAGATTTAAGCGATTGTTTCAGGTATCTTCTTCATTCGTGTATCTTTCTATTTCAGACGAGGATTCGCAGTCACTCGAAGTAGAAAATGAGATGAACACTGGAGTTTCACGGAGGAAGAAAGTGCAGAAGCCAAATATAACAAAGCAACGCGCTGCTAGTTGTCATTTGTGTCGCAAAAAACTGGAAGGAAACAGATTCCAGTACTTCTTTGATAGGTCTGAGGTTTGTGAGTCGTGTATGAAAGCAGTCAATTGTGACAACTTGCAGGCAGGACACAGGACTTCGCATGAAAATGCCAACCCAAGAAAACATAAACAAAAGAAAAGAAAAGATCGCAAAAAGAGTCCTTCACGTAGGGCTAAGTCTAAAGGTAGAGTTAAGTCTAAAGATAGCGCTAATTTGAAGGATGATGGTATACAAAGTCTGGAAGATGATGTTGGTCATAAGAGTAATGTACAGTCACAAAGTATAGCTTCGGAGGGAGACGATGAGGATAATCCAGTGATGCCATTGGACGAAGGCCCTGATGATCAACCTGTTCAAAACAACTCGGTTGAGATAAGTTTCTTCAAGTGCAGTATGTGTTCGAAGACGTGCACTGGTTTAGCTAATCTAGAGAAACATGAAAGAACCCATACTCGTGAAAGACCCTTCAAATGTAACCTGTGCTCCAAAGCGTTCCTGCAGAAAACTCATCTCAAGGGCCACATGAAAATACACACTGGGGAGAGACCTTACAAATGCACCATGTGCGCCAAAGACTTCTATCATAAATCTAATCTCGATCAGCACTTGAGGAGACACATCGGTGAGAAACCATTTAAGTGCAACGTTTGTTCTAAAGTATACACTCTGAAAGCAGACCTTCATTCGCACATGAGACTGCACACTCCGGACAGACCATTCAAGTGTAGCTTGTGTCCGAAATCTTTCACTCGTGAGCGGTACCTGCCGATACATATGCGACTTCACACGGGAGAACGACCCTTCAAATGCGACTTGTGTCCAAAAGAGTTCATAATGGAACAGAGTCTACAAGCACATGTGAAAAGAAGTCACACCGATGAAGTCGACAAATGTTTTGAATGTGACGTTTGTTTCAAAACTTTCGCTGCTAATTGTGATCTACGTAGGCACGCAAGAATACACACTGGGGAAAGACCATACAAATGCAAGATTTGTTCAAAAACCTATATTTGGAAAAAAAATCTTACGGAACACATGGTAAAACACACTGGTGAAAGGACCTAAGAGCATAATTTCCTTAATAGAAACACATCACCACACATTGAGAAAGACTGATCGTCAACTAAAACAAGTGTTTACAAGTGTATGATAAGGGAAGAGATGACAATGTCATAACCCAAAATTATGGATTTAAAAGTATTTGTTTTATGTTATCTGATTAGCATTAGGGGTCGTGAGGTCAAAGGTAAAGCATCTTTTCATGTGATGAAAAATTTATTTTCTGAGTGTCTAAAACAGCTAATGCCACATATATGCATCCTCTATTGATCATGGTTCTGGGGCAATTGTCAACCAGTTGAGTCGTGTCAAGGTGTAGCATTTCTGACCAAGTAATGGGTATTAATTTAATCAAATTCAAGTTCATTTAAAGTTATTTGTATTTTTGCTTCATGTATTTGACTGTTTCAGGAAACGACCATCAATCGCTTGAGAAAGTAAGTGGGAAGAAAACTGGATGTCCATCACTGGAGAAAGCACAAATTGGTTTGAAGATAACAGATGTGCGAAGCACACTGTCTAGATGCAGCTCCTGTCACATTGCGTTGCGAAGAAACAAACTCCGGAAACACCCGAATAGAAAGGAGCAGACTCTTCCCGATAAATGTGCTGCATGCATGAAAGAGGTCAGTTCTACAGACTCACAGACGGGTCAAGTGAATTCACACGAAGTGACCATTCAAGGAAAAGAGACTGTGAAGGCTTCATCTCTTGATTTGGGTGAGTCTACTTCAAGTAGTAGTCCGTCTGGATGGCAGGAGTATGAGGACTCTAACGTACACGGTGAAACAAACGTTGGTGATAGTGACTTGAACAAAAAATCCTTCAAATGCAACCTTTGTCACAAAGGCTTCGGTTGGAAACATCTTCTTAAAAGACATATGGTAACCCACAGTAGTGAAAGACCTTTTGAGTGCACCATTTGTTCTAAAAGCTTCAAAGAGCAAAGAGCTTTAGATGAACACGTGAAAACACACACAGATGAAAGACCTTACAAATGCCACGTCTGCTCCCAAGCATTCGCCCGGAAGAATAATCTAACGTTGCACATGCAGACTCACTATGGCGGGCCAAGCCATTTTGAGTGCAAGTATTGTTCAACGGTCTTCATGAGGGAAAGGTCTCTCCGCATTCACATGAGAATACATACTGGGGAGGGACTGTCCACATGCGACATCTGTTCTAGGGTGTTCACAAAGAAATACGAAAGAGACCAGCATATGCTACTACACACTGGGGAAAGACCGTTCAAATGTGATATTTGTTCAAAAGACTTTCCTCTGAAATATTATCTGAAATTGCACATGACCTTGCACACAGGAGAAAGAGCCAAGTGGAAAAAGGAGAAAAAGGAGTGTCCTGTGTGTTCCAAGGTGGTTGCCGAATTGAGCAAACATATGAGAATACACACTGGGGAAAGACCTTACAAATGCAACTTCTGTCCAAAAGCCTTCAATCGGACGCATCATTTATCATGCCATATGAGAACGCACACTGGAGAAAAACCTTTCCAGTGTGATATATGCTCAAAAGGCTTTTCACAGATAGGCAGTCTACGAACACATGTAAAAACACATACTGGGGAACCTTCTGGGAAATAGTGATCAACTTGCATACTTGGTACCAAAGCATTCTAAGGGGGAATGTATTTGTCTAATAACATATGAGAATGCTCAGACATCATAGAGATCCTACAAGTTTGTTTGTTCATATGTATCGCCTGTTCATTGAGTTAAAATTCTAATCTTAATCTTAGGGAGTGGTTGCTAAAACCGGCCGTATCAAAAAGACATGTTGCCAAGTTTGCCCCAACTAAAGGAAGAAAACAACAAACGGAGAAGTAGAATATAATGAATCTAAATAGTTAAAAATTTATGTTAATAGTAATAATGATCATGATATAGAGACAATGTCGATCGTTATCAAGAAAAAGGAAATAATATTTCCCCGGATATCCTACAAGAAGAGGGGATATATGACGCGTTTACTAGTGATAAAAGCTTCATGATTAAAAAGAAACAATCTATTTTCTAAATATTTTTGTTCAAAAACTTTGATGTAAAAAGAGGAAATATTTGTGCAGTGAATGGATCAGTGTATTGACTAGCCCTCCTCCAGTATTCAACACAGTATACAATAATCCTTCACACATTTATAAGTACTGTACATCACAATAACATTTATATGGTATCTTTGAATGATTTCAACACAATTCACTCTTTCTTGCCATAAGTTTATATAAACATGCCTATTTTTAAAGACATTGCCAAAGCCTGAATATTTCTATAGAGTGAAATTTGTTTGTTTGCTATCTTATGTGAATAAATATGACCATCTGAATCTGTATCGACGAGTTACAATATCAATGTTTGAAATATACTTTTTGTCTTTGCATTAGCGTGGTCAAGTCGGAAAAGATAACCTATTAAAAGACATTTCAGATCAATTTTTTTCATTCGTTTTTTCAGCAAAAAAAATGAATATTTGGTTCAGTTTGCCTCGTTAGGCAAGCAAGATTTGCATTATTGAAAATCAAGTGCTATCTGGTCAGTGGCCACAAGTGCTAATGTTGAGCCCTGGCTATGTATTTTGCATGTATTATTTACCGCTATAATGTACATGACAAGCCTTGATCAATCTTTTACGCTATTTATAGCTCAACTCAATAATGTTGGATAATGGTTTGCCTGTACTTAAGACTCCAATGTTTTTGCCACCTACATGTATTATGCATTAAAGAATCTAAGAAGATTATTGTGGGTTCATTTAATTATTTCCATCAAATTAAATGTGTTAAAAACGACAACAAAAAGTAGTGTATTTCAGAGACTCTCATTGTTTTGTTGTTGTTTTCAATCCTTCAAGGAAAAAGATAATTAAGAGGTGAATGTACAAAAGTATATTGTATACAGTTGTTAATTTTTCCTTTCATACACATCTACTAGCAAGCAATACTTTTTAGCAGAATGTGTGAACGTCTTTATCATTTCTTTATAAGAACAATTATGAAGGATTAGAAGAATAATTGGCATCTTATTTCATTCACTGCTAATTATGTGTTTTAAAGTACTGGTAGTACAACAAAAATTGTTTAAAATGTTTTGTGTGATGTTTTAATGTAATGTAAATTAAAATACTATTTGTACCGCTGTCTTTGAAATTGTTTAGGAATGATTACATGAAGATTTAATTTTAGAAACATATTTTTGCAACACTTGACACGATATGGCTAGACATGGCTAAAGATTAAATAAATTTTGATTTCAAGTGCAAGAGAAGCATTCAGTGCATTGAGGGCGAGGAGCCAGGTACATATGCCTCAAGTGATCTGTCATATTTCCCTAATTTTCTTGTGTGGAAAAGGTGTTTCGAAGCATTCTGAATCTTGCATGATATTAACACTCGATCACACAGTAGTAGTAGTTTGTGTACTTTCTAATTTACATTTGTTTAACAATTTACACAATTCAGCAATATGTGATTTGTGATAAGAATTATCAGGAAAATTATTTTGGGCTTGTATTCATGGTGTTAACACCCTTTGTGCTACATGTCTGTATACAGGTATATAATGCACTTTATCGTTATTTGTTCTTTTTTAGTAAAGAAAATAATTCAGAATGAAAATATTTTTGTTTGTGCATGATACAATTATGATAACAATTTGTGTATGGCCAGTGAGGAAATAAAATATATACAAATTTAATGTGCTATATTTCTATATTTGGTACTTTCAGAATTATTTTTTTTAATACATACAGTGGAACTGCTTTATAATGAGGTCCTGGGAACCATGATAATTGCCTTGTTATATATCGGGGTTAAACAAAATATATATATAAAGGGCTGGGACCACCATATAATTACTTAAGCCCGGCGCAGACAGAGCCGACTCGACCCGATCCGACTGGTTTTCAGTCAAGCTAGAGACAGTTTCGCTCAGTCGGAGCCGATCCAGCATGTTGAATCGGCCTCGAATGACCTCCGACTGGCACTTGACTGGAAAAACCAGAGTCCTGGGGCAGCGCATACTGAGTTAATCAGCCTGAAAACCAGTCGGATCGGGTCGGCTCTGTCTGCGCCGGGCTTTAGATGCAAGGTTTTTGTTACATCAAAGATCGCTATATATTCTATAACAAGGTTCCACTGCAATTTCATGTGTGTGCGATTGTGTGGGTATGTACATTGTATGTATGTGCAGAATGTGAGAACTTGTGGAAAGAAAGTATAAATGTGTCAGGGTTAAAGGGAAAGTACAGTTCTGGCTGTTTTCATTCTAAAAGCAGCATCTAAAATATGTGAATGTGAGGTTTGGTTAAAATAATTTTTAGAGAGATCGTCCAAAACAATTTTAAAGCCAATTAGCCACTTTGGTATATTTTCAAGAAGGTGTTACTGTCAGATTTTAATATGGAGTTATATTTCAGCCGCTTCTGAATTGATTTTGATCAAAGTTTATTCCATCTTTTAAATTCTGTGCTTTCTCAACTAATTTTGTGAAGCGCCCTCTTATCCAAAACTGTACTATCCCTTTAATCAAATGTACATGTACTATATAATATTATTTACACTGTTAAAGGGATCTAGTAGCATTGTTCACAAAACTTACTTAGAACTCTAGTAGTTCTCATACCCTTTTTGTATTTATGTATATTAACAATAGAAGCATGAAACATTTTTTTTTTTATATTTCCCTTTAGTTAAAAAGATATTTATGATTGACAAGTTTGGATTTTCTAACTATCCACCTGAAAGTTATAACTGTACAAAGTCAGTGCAGTGAGTTTAGTGAATATCACATAACAAATTTTTTTTTTTTTTTCAACCACTAATCACTTTTTGCACATGTCAACAAAGTTACTAGATCCCTTTAAATGTTGAAATACAAACTAAGAGATATATGACATTTACAGTTAAAATTTACTTCTGAATTGATTTTCATCAAAGTTTATTCCATCTTTTAAATTCTGTGCTTTCTCAGATATTAGTTTTTCACTATCTCAAAAACTAATTTTGTGAAGCACCCTTGATTAAATAAAAAATATCATGAAAACAAAACAGACAACTTCTTCCAGCAGTTCAATAACTGAAGATTAAGCATGAAGGGACATAGACAAGGACCATAGTCACAAGAGCATAAATAATCAGTACACGCAACAAACACAAGTATTAGAAAACTTTTTAGAATTTTGTATTTCATGTCAAATAAATTGTGATCATTGATAAATATTTCTAAATGTTTTAAACCTGTAAAATACATATTTATATGCAGGATACTTCTTCAGATTATTAACAATGTATAAATCTTGACTCTTTAAACAAAGCAAAACCAGACCCCAAAAAAAAGAGTCAAATCACATCAATTGTGATTATTGTTAGTATAAATTTCAGCAAATAATTGCACGTACATGCAAATAATTTTTATTTTTCAACCTGTTAAGCAAGATATATTTTCATTACACTTCTCCAGATTGTCTACAATGTATAAAGCTTGATACTTTAATAATAATAATATATTCAATTTATATAGCGCCTAATATAAAATTTACAAAATTTACAAAATTAAACAGAATAAACTTAAAAATGCATCTTAAATTGTTTACAATTACACTTGATTAACTTATTCTAAGATTAAATAATAATTAAACAAAGCAAAATCACACAGAAAAAAAACCAATGAGTACAATCAAGAATAACAGTTTTACAAAGTTTGTAAACTGTAGTATAAACGAGAAAAGAAAGGCACAGATCAAGAAATTGTCTGACCTCTTCATTGTATTACAAATTTGTTTACAACTATTAGATACTAACAATGATCTTTATGTCTATAAACCCAGATATTTAAGCCAAGTTTGATCTATACTTCCACCTCCGATCCCATTTTTTTCTTTCTCATTTTATTTTGTAAAAATTATTTCTGGTCAAGTTTCCTGTTTGAATCCTAAATCAAATTAACATTAAAGGGGACCACCGGGCAAAGAACAACACATTATTATATGTTTTGGTACCGTTTTGTGATATCAAATAGATACCAAACATTTTGCAAAGGGTTGTGTAATTCATAAACAAAGCAATTAATTTCCACCACTTACGGAACCACTGCTATTTCCTGGTTCCATACGGGCAAACCATTTGCGAGTGCGCCAATGCTATTCACGCGTACGTTTGTAGACAATAGATTCCCGGGCGATTCGTTCGCTTTGCACACATTGCAATTCACCGCACGCATCGCAGTCTACGCAATTCAGACCGCATGAACGCATGCTTTAGAATGGTGATGCATTTCCAATTTTTTTTCTTTTTTCTGGAAACATATTTGTGTGAACTTGTTGATGGAATGGAATACTAAAGATGTTGCCTTTCTTTAATAAGAATATTATTTGTGGGTGGTGGTACCCTTTAACTTTCAAACTTTCTGTCAGTGGTAATTCATCATTTTAGAAGTGTAAAGAAAATGTTCACTATTAGTTTTTTTATAACCACTGCGATGAATATATTTCAAATTTCTGTTTTGTATTTCAACTGTCTATTTTCATTATAGTTATAATAAGAAGTTCCATTTTTATATCTCATTAATTATGATAAATCCATCTCTATGCACTTTAAAATTAATAATAATTACAATGAATAATAATTACATAACCACAATTAATACTTTATAATAGAATATGATTGCAAAAAGTGTTGTACGATGTACAGAAATAAAGCAGCATATATTTTAATACAAGGGTATACAAATTATTTCATAACACCATCTAACTATTTAAAAACAACCAATGAATGCAACATAAACGTTAACAAAATACCACCTAATTAAAATAACTAATTAATGAAATAAACATTAACAAACGAAAGTTAAAGTGCCCTATTAAACAAGTACATATTATTAAAAGCAATTGGAATAATTGGTAGCTAAACTGGAATGAGGGAAAGAACTCATTCCCTATGCTAAGTTCTATTAAAGTGATCCATTAAAGGGTACCACCGGGCATTATAAAACCAATGCTTAGTTGTTTTGGTACTATAATTGAATATCAAACATACTCTCATGGGGTCTGATATGTTTCTGTAATTTGAGAACAATGCAATTAATTACTACGACCTACGGAACCACGGCTATTTAGTGGTTCGCGCGCGTGACTTTTGTTTGCACGACCGCTCGATCAATACGCGTACGTTATATGGTAGCATGTGCGATTTATCGCATAGCCCATGCGATAGTATCGTATGGCATGCAGGCAATACGCCCGTGTGTGCTCGCACTTTGATGTACACACTACAACGGCAGTGTTGGAGTCATGGTACACACAATGCCCAGCGCTATATAGCCACCGCACCATGCATAATACAATGTAGGTTACTCTGAATGCATGCAATAGTACAGTGCTTGTATAGCACTACGTGTATACAGGATAGATGCTGTTTCTGAACGCCAAGTTGATTTTTTATTCGCTGCACACAAGAGATTTTCGAGATTTTCTCTGGTTGCTGCGATATATCGCAGTTGCTTCCGATAAGAGGATCGTTAAGTGATATCGTAATCGGAACTGCGCTGACAGAATGATGATTGTATGTTCATTTAAAATATGTCTTTGATGTAAGAGAGCTAAATCTCTGTCTGGTGGTACCCTTTAACTTTGTAAAATTCAACCCAAATCACATGGAGTTTTCACACTTCTCTTGTACCTTGTTGTTTGGCCTGTGGTATTAACAGAAGAATGAAATGTGTTTTGATTTTTCAAACGTCTACCTAATTATGGAGATATTTAAAATTGAATTTGAAAGAGGCTCTACATACTTTCGAGTCAAGAGTATCTGAATTTGGATCCATAGTATCCAAATTCACTCTCAAGAATCTTACAATGAAATTGGTACATGATTGAAGTCTCAAATATTACTTTTTGGAGAAAATATAAAGTTACTTGATCATTCTAAACCACTGCCCCTATTATCAAAAACTGCAGCAATTCATATAAAGATCTGTAAAATGATAAATTATTATTAATATATTTTATATCCCTCATCTAAAACACATTTGCAACATAACACCATTTTTTTAAAATCAACATAATATCTTATTGTGAATTTCACATAAAACTGTTTTTTTTATAAGGTGGAAACATCTTTTTTCTTATTTTCCAATCTTAAACCTTCTACTAGATTTTACAATTTTTACAATTTGTTATTAGGTATTGGGTAAAAGTACCTCTCAACCAAATTTAGAGATGTACATGTATTCAACTATGATTACCTCGATGATTTAGCAGAATACCAAATTAGACCCATGCTCAGCTCAACAAAAGTTTAACCATCGTTAGTCTATAAAGTGAAACCGCGATGCTTGGTTTAATTTTGTTAGTTGGGCATACATTCATCTGAGAGAAAATGGATTAAACTTGTTCCTGGGCAAGTCTGTATGCGTAGACACTGCCCCGCTCGAGAAACTGGCTGGTACCTCCGTCCTTGCGGGCTCGTTTGGCCGGTGGTACCTCCTCTCCATCCTCCCCCTCATACTCCTCCGGGGGTCCATAGCCTCCCCCACCGGGGGTGCAGATCTGTAGCGTATCCTGCAGGGGTGAGAAAGATTGGTACCGTTAATGGAAATTCAACCTTACAGTATTTCAATTTCTGTTTTGAAAAGATGTCAATCTTTTATTCTCCATTAATATTGGTAACTTTTACTATCATATTAATTAATTATTTGTAAAAATATTATATGAATGCATTTCTGTATCATGGTGAATTTATTTTGAAAATAAATGAAACAAAATCAAATCAAATCAAATCATTAAGATTGTGGCCGAGTATAAAACTTTTATCCGGAGGCCAGGTTAAGCAGGTAGAAGAGAGACTAATTCAAGTTTATATTTAATGTTAAAGAAGGGAAAAGGGAGGTTAGGAAATTAAAATATGACAATTCAAAATGTAAACAACAAAAATAAAGAACAAAGTGTGTTTGGTGTTTGAACAGTTTAAATGTAGTTTACATTTATTCCCTTAAGTTGTGTTGTTTATTTCAAATATGATTCCTTTTTATGTGATGCGCCTTGTAGCACTTTGGAAAAGCACTGTACAAATGCCCATGCTAGGTTATGATTGATTTATAGTCATCGGTTGTAGATCCTAATGATTTGGTGGCCCATACAAGAGTTACTGGTGGCCATTGGTACTTGGGCAACCACAATGGGCAAGCCCCATTTGCCGTATGTAAACTCACCCCGGCCTTGGTGAAGATGGAGTTCTTGCCTCCAAGGTTGACGGTATGACCATCAGCATAGGTGAACAGGTTCCTTCCTGCCTGGCCTTCACAGCCCCCTGCAGAGAAGGTGGTCAATACAAAAGAACAATAATTTATTAAATAAGTTTTATTTGTATAGCGCACAATATGATAAATACATATATAAGCGCTTTACAGTTAATACAATTGAACTTCTTTATAACGAGCTCTGTTAAAACCATGTACCTGATATAGCGAGGTAATTTCACAGGTCCAAGTTCTATTTTTAAAATTATTGTTAAGCCATGATGCAATGAAATATCTAATATAACAAGGTAAATTCAATGGACCAAAGGTGCCTGTTATAATGAGGTATTGCTTTTTACACTGTTCTCCAAGAGGGCTTTGCAACTAATATTCCTGTTCATCGGATACACACTCGCCATCAATCCAGATCCAGATCTCTCGAATCGCTCCGTCCCCTCCCCTGTTCGATCACTTCCATACATCATACATGCAAGCATACACACCCACACTCACATAAAAAAACACTGTGCGCGATCAAGGAAAGGGGAATAGGAACATTTTTTGATGACAACAAACCTTTCATTCCATATGGCCTGAATGACCTGCGCTCAGAGAGTAGGCTGACGGTCAGTGGACGCCTGAAGATGATCTCTCGAATCACTCCGTCCCCTCCCCTGTTGCGCCCCGCCCCTCCAGTGCCCCTATTCAGCTGGAACTGTTTCAGGACAACAGGGTACCTGCGATATAGAATAAAGGTAATAAATGGTTTACTAGAAGGGAGACAACCCTCCTCCTCCTTCTTCTTCTTTATTTATGACCACAATCAACTTGCTATAAAGTAGCCATCATAATTATTATCATTCTTGTTCTATTGTTATTGGTATTATCATTATTATAATGATGACGACGACGAGGATGAAGATGATGATGATAATGATGATGATGATGATGATGATGAAGATGGTGATGAAGATGATGAAGATGGTGATTATGATGATGATGATGATGATGATGATGATGATGATGATGATGAAGATGGTGATGAAGATGATGAAGATGGTGATTATGATGATGATGATGATGATGATTATAATAATAATAATATATAATTGTAGAATGCAAATTGCAATGGAGCCTCTAATCGCTTGTAAAGTTTACATACAAACAAAAGTAACAAAATAAATGACAGGGTAGAATAATGACAACATAATGACAACATAGAATTTAAAAAATGAACAATCACAAGAAAGGGGACTTAAACAGATGGGTTTTCCATCTAGACTTAAAACTCACCTTCGTTCAAATATTTCCGGGTCAGTGATGCGTGTGTTGGTCATGTGAGTATGGATACCACTCCTGCCATGCCATGTGGGGCCCTACACAACAATAGGTACAATATTAATTCAACTATGAATAGGTACATCATAAGACTTATTAATCATATGTGGCATATACATATAGTCACCTCCCAATATTATTCTGAGGACTCTTTTGAATTCGTTCTAAATTTAATATTTGCTGGTACTGGTCTTAATATGTATACCATGTATATAGTTAAAAGATCATTTAGATGATAACATTGTAGACTTAGATTGTTTCTTTATTTATGTAATATGACAAATACTCATATACTTGCAGTTTGGTACCTTGAATTTTGGTAAAATATTGATGTTAAACTTGTAATACGTACATAATTATTCATTTTTAAATTATGCTTTTAATTAATTTCAATTGAAATATCAATATGACTAGAATAGTCTTCCTCTCATATAATAATGATTTCACAATAGGTATTCAGCTGATAGGTATAGTTACTTTATGATAAATATATTGTAATGAATTAATTGCTTGGTGATTAATAACTTAGAACAGTATATATCACAGTTTATATCACTTATATAGTTATGAATTACTGTATACAATTCATTGTTGTAAATGTGGTTGATTAGCAATTATGCACAATGATTTGATAGTTGTTCTTTGTGTAGTGTAGCTTTGTTTATCTTATACTGATTTACTTTTGTAAATGTTGTACTTATTCATTTGAATTTGAATGTAACAATTTCTATATTGTATTATTTATACTATGTATGTTTTGATGTTCAATGTACACTGATCCTTTCAGCACTGCTGCTGATCAGTTTGAAATGTATACCAAAATAAATAAATAAATAAATTAAAAATCCAGTACAGCTACTGGGCCGTATGCATAAAAACAAGCAATTGCTTGTGCTAGCCTTTTGCTTGAATCGGTATGCACACAAACAAGCAATTGCTTGTAAGCAAAAGCTTTTGCTTACAAGCACAAGCAATTGCTTACGGCTCGTAAGCAAATGCTTACCAAACAAGCAATTGCTTAAAACCGTATGCATAAAACGAACCTTTTACTTGTCTTGATAAGCAATTGCTTGCGTTTTTTCAAGCACCTCCGGACCAGCTTGAGCTCTTGCTTACTCAGGGCATTCGCGTTTAAGGATCAAATTTTCATACCGTTTCAGGATGATTACAAGCTCCTTATTTCAGAGATTATGTTGTGATTTCATATTTAATCAAATTCCTGTTATTTTAGACTTTTTACGGCAATTTTTGTCCATCGATCTGCACAGAAACCCCCCTGATGCTCTGTGCTGTTTCTTCGCTATTTGCGTAAGAAAAAAATACTACCGCCAGGTCGGGCACGAAGCATTGTTGTCCTGCAGTGCAATGTTCGCACAACCGTAACGATCCTTTGTCCAACACGTAAGCAAATGCTTGGCAGTGCAAGCAAAAGGTTTGAGCACAAGCAAAAGCCTGTGCATATGAATTCAAGCAATTGCTTGAACTTGATCTTTTGCTTGACAAGCTCTTGCTTGTGCTTAAAGCAATTGCTTATAAGCAATTGCTTGTCTTTATGCATACGGCCCATTGTGTGTATGCACATGGATACAGAGCTTCACAATATCACACTGTACATCTCATAGGTCATGTACAGGACACACACGCATGCATGCACATGAAATTGATCCATTAACATTATAAGATTTTCCAAAAGTGATATAAGAGACTTCAATCATATACCAATAGCTCGTATTAAGATTATCCTGAATGATGGGTGAAATTCTCATAAAAAAAAGAATGCTGTTTTAATAATACCTTGAAGAAAGAAAAAAATGAACATTGATGTCAGATTTTATTCCTGATCATTATCACTACGTATTCAAATTCAGCACCAGTACAAACCAGATATTCAATTCAATTCAATTCAAAACTTTATTTCAGACACAACTGCACATGGCAGAGGTCCATAGAACATATAGGTTAGCAGGCTCAGGTGTTAGATAATCAACTTAAGTTCTCATAAATAACAAATCCAAGTACGAAACAAATTATAATCCATAAAATAACCCAACACAATCCAGATAGAATCCCAGCAAAAAACAAAATAATGAGAAATAATGGCAGACTGATCTTACCGCACCAGCCCCTCCGGCAATGGTCTCGTAGTAACCTACGTCCTCATCCCCAAATGTCAAGTTATTCATTGTGCCCTGCAAGATGATAATAAGAAATAATGAAAGAAAAAAATGAAATAATGACTGATCTTACCGCACCAGCCCCTCCGGCAATGGTCTCGCAGTAACCGTAATCCTCATCCCCAAATGTCAAACAATTCATTGTGCCCTGCAACATGAATGAAAACACATTAAAGGGGTAGTACAGTTTTGGTAAGGCTGAGCTTAAGTAACCAAAACCTGCACAATAACATTACAAACTAATAGTTATAACTCCACCATGCTCAAAAGGTATAGACAATTACAAACGACTACCGTACTGACTGGCGTAATCGCCGCAGCCACGTAAAGGCCGCATGCCGACTTTGAGCAATGAAATGAATTTTTTTTAAAGTGGGAGAAAAGTGCGCTAGGGAAACTGGTGACAATAAAACAATAAAAATGCCACTAGCACTGCAAGCTACGAGTCGAGTATTGCTGCATACGATGTACCATTGAAGTGGTACCGAATTGAACGTGAATACTCGATCAAAATAACCGAACTCTACCGTACCCCTACTGTACTGTACTACAGAGAGCCCCGTATTACTGTGCAATGCCGTACGTATCACGCGCGCGCTGCATCATACCAAAAACACTAATGCTAATCGGCGTGTACGTCTAAATCAGTACAGTAAATGATAGGCAAGCGCGGCGCTGGTAGTGGTAGTTTGTTTCATTAATATAGTAACTTCAAAGTTAAAAACATATCGGATTTAGCTAATATCAGCAAAAAAGGTGAGAAACAGTTCTAGGCCAGGGTAAATTTATACAATTTGGTTTTGTATGTTTTTATCACGCAATACATTACAGTGCAGTATAGATTTTAAGTCCCACACATGCAGAAATGTGTTGTTTTGGGGCCTGTCAAAAGTCAAAATTTGACTATCGCCGCATACGCGTCGCACCCCAACTGTTTTGTTGAAATAATGATGAAATAGAGAGATCATCAAACAACTATTTAAAAACCTCTTTTGACATTTTTTTAAAAAGTGAAAGCATTTAAAAAAAAAATCATTATTCCAATCGGATATATTTATTGATATTTCAGCCGTTTCTGAACCGATTTTGATCAAATTAAGTTTATTCTGTCATTAAAATTATATGCTCTTTCAAATTTTATCTCCCCAAAAAATTATTTTGTGAAGTGCCCTCTATACCAAAACTGAACTTCCCCTTTAAACATATTACAAGGTAATTCTTCTTTGACCTGCTTCATCACTCATAATCTCATTTGTATCTCAAAATGTCATATTATTCACTGTTCCATTGCTGATTTAAGAAAAACAATCACTAAATATAACTAAAAACATTGAATGAAAATGATCATCCACATATGTGACCAGTTATAGCAAAACCCTGCACTTGTCAATAAAAATCAAAATGTAGATTTTCAGAAAGGCCTCATCACAAGCTTTCTAACAAATTGGTAAATAATTGGTGAATATATGAATGTTTAAATTTTACAATCATAACTTTTTTACACACATTATGTGAACTTCAAATGCCCATTTCTTCAAAACATGAATTACCAACAAATGCAGGGTTTTGCTAAAGCCAGTCACATATTATTGGATCCTAATGCTCTAAGATTTCACACAAGAATAATAAGAAACCTACATGTATTAGTCCTACAAATTCAAAAGATCTAATGCTCGAAGACTAATTTCACAGAAGATTAAATAAATGAGAAGCTTTAACCTATACCAGGTTTATCAGATCCATATCCAATTATCGGATTCAGATTCAAACGATCTAATAAGATTTAATTTTGATAGATTCAAATGCTCTTATTTATATAAGATATAATTTTGTGATTAAAAGTGAGCAAAGAAAAATGGGATTCCAACGGGATTCGAACCCGAGACCTCCGGATTGCTAGACCGGTGCTCTACCGACTGAGCTATAGAAAACCCTACGACGGCGTTCTTCCCATCTCATATAATTTTGTGAGATTAGATTCAAATCCTCTCATACATGTAAAGCCTGGCGCAGACAGAGTTGACTCGACCCGATCCGACTGGTTTTCAGTCAGGCTATAAGTCAGTTTCGCTCAGTCGGAGTCGATTCAACATGTTGAATTGGCCTCGAATGACCTCCGTCTGGCTCTTGACTGGTGAAACCGGAGTCCTGAGGCAACACACACTGAGTTTATTAGGCTGAAAACCAGTCGGATTGGGTCGAGTCGGCTCTGTCTGCACCGGGATTTACATTGAAATTCACAGAGAGAGTACTGAGGAGCTAACCTGGGAGGCTGCGCAGACTTGGAATGCTTTGAAGATGACGTCCACCACTCGTTGCGAGGTCTCCACGTTGCCTCCAATCACCGCTGCGTTGGACGTTGGGTTGAGCAGACATCCTCTGGGGATGATGGATTGCACTGGATCCAGACAACCCTTTCATGATAAGAATTTTGATAATACATTTTATATTAAGTACAGTCAAACCTGCGTATAGTGAACACCCAAGGGAAAAAAGAAAAGTGGCCACTGGAGACAGGTGACCTCTATAGACAGGTTTCATAACACTCTATTTCTCTGCAGGGGAACACTTTTGGTGGCCACTACAGGCAGGTTGGCTGCTATAGACAGTTGGCCGCTAAGTTATTATAATGCACTTTGTAAAGCTCCATTATAAAGAACAAACTTGATGAAAAAAATAAAACACTCACAAAAATCATATTGGAATTGCATAGCAAAGTTCAGAAGATTTGAAAACTACTGTGACATTACTTTGGGGAAATATATGTTGCACAAATTGCAAAAAGAATTTTTTTTTTTGTCTAATCGCAACATTTACAAAGACAGACAAACATAAAGTTTTTTATCCTGCATGGCACCTCCAAAAATTACTTTTCAAATTATTATAATAAAAAGATGTCAGAAGAGTTCTAGGATGACAGTGACCCAAATATGGTAGCCCCATACAAAGAACATTGAATAATCTGTTGTTTATGATTGCCCATTTGGGCAAGTAAAATTTAGATTCATACTGAATTTGGGGATATATTGTGTCCAAACAGTAGAGAAAAAACCAGCGTAGACATGGCTCCACAGACATTCAGATTTCAATTTAGCACAAAGTGGAATTGCGCAAGGCAAATTTAAAACCCTAATGATGAGTACAGTTATCATGAATACACTTAACATATGTGAATAGTTTATACCTGGTTAAGGTGTATATCGTCCAACCATATACGCTACTGATTACCATTTAGCACAAAATTGAATTTAGGCTAGCCAAATCTAAAATCATAATCTTATCATAAATTCATTGTTCAAGCAGTTATTTGAACATTTATTTAGCCCTTGTCACATATAAACAGATAGCGTTAACGGACGCCCGACGGAGAGCAACAGTTTCAATTTGTTCGTATGCGTTCCTGGCCTGTCTCTTTTTCGGCAAATGTGTTCCTTGTCAGGTGATGTTCGTTGTTTTATCTGGCGGAAAATTTTGTGCATGCAGCGATGGAGACAACTTTCACCACATTTCATTTCGCAAATTTTCTATCCGTTGGGCAGCCGTTTACGCTATCTGGTGATATTTGACAACACCCTTAATAGTTCATACCTGGTTGAGGGGTATATCGTGTCCAACCATACATCTGAGGCAGTAGAGAATGGCCGACATACACACGGCTGCAGGAGCATTCAGATTTCCGTATAACTCTGGACTCGTCCCCGTGAAGTCAAAGAGAGCAGAACCCTGGTCACAAGAAAGCAAGAATATTACACAGGGAGAAAAATTACTCTTTCTCAACCATGTTCAAATCACATTTTATGCATATCCTACAAACAAAAGTTGTTCCTCCTAACCCAAAAGCTTGTCCAATGTTACCAGACATAGCAACATGAAGATAAAATATAGTTAAGTATATAGATAAATGCTATTGTATAAATTTCATGATTCACAGTTTCACAACCCATTTGCACATGAATCACAAAATGATATACATTGTGAAAATTACTTTATCACAACGATAATGCATGGTAAATCCACATTGGCAGAGTTGCAGAAAACACATAAAATAGTAATAACCTAACAACAATGCATGCTATGAAAGACAAACACGAACCAGAGGCAAAATACAAGATTTATTCCATTGAAACACTGCCTTTTATCTATAATAAAATTGCTTTACCCCATGTTCAAGACTACTAACCTTCTCTACATCAACATCCACTTTGAGGAGAAGCGTTGAGCCACCGTCCAGGTGTTCCACGGCTGAGATCGTGGCTTGACCCGTCTCCTCTTGGCTCCTATGACCGACCTCCCGCAACAAGTCTCTGACCGCTACCTCTGCGTTGTGCTGAATGTGCTTCATGTATGCCTGAACCACTGGCAGCGTGTACTGGTCAATCAGCTCCTTGATCAGCACAATACCCTGAAAGACATTATAAGGACAATGTGATGTTATTGATGTTATGGAAACATTACAAGTTCAACTTAAATACCCTCACAGATATATGTCCTCAACAGTTCCTCCTAGACCACAGCCAGCAAGCACTTGACCAATCATCTCCTTTATCATCTCTTTCACTGGAAGGTAAAACTATTTTACATCTCATAACTGACACTTAAAGAATTAATTCCTCTTTCTTGTGATGTTACTTTTTATTGTGATGATCATATTATTATTTGAAACAATTTGTAATCAAATTGATTTTGCATTTGAATTTGCCTTACCTTCTGATTGGCTGCGACCTGTGCTCTGAGATCACTGAGGTTGTCATGGAGATTTCTGGTGCCGCTGCATCCTGGGTACTGGCTTGGCTTCATCAAATCTGCAGTTACAGCTAGATGACAAATAAAAAATAAAATAATTTAGTAAGAGATAGCTTTGTCATATAAAATAGGTGACAATTAATAAACATAGGGCAGACAGAAATTGATACTGGATCTCCTATGTGTCATATGTGTTTTGGGGGTAACATTTAAAGGGATATACCTGTTAAAGGGCTAGGATGTGACCAAACATTTCTTATGTTTTTCAAGGAAGTTTTTACCACTTAATCCCTTACAAATACCTTCCCAATTAAAGCCAAGACTACTTTACCTTCTTCTTGGAAGACACCCTGGTCAACGAGCTTGAAGGAATAGAAGATTGCACCCTCCTCAAAGATCGACTTAGAGAATGGAGGCATGGACCCGGGGGTGAGACCCCCTATGTCTGCATGGTGCCCTCTGTTGGCAACATAGAACACTGGCTTTTCTTCACCGGGGTAGAATACCTGCATTAACAAAACATTTTTTAGACAAAGAGTGTTGAACAAAAATCTTTTTTTTACAGTACTATAATATGTGGAGGATAGAACGGGAGAATGGAGGCATGGACTCATAAGTGAGACGTACCACCAATGTCGGCATGGTGAACTCTGGTAGCAACATAAATCACTAGCGTCACTTTTTTTAAATAGAGTATGCCCAACCAATGTTTTGCATGCACCCCAATCCATCTGACCATGCTACACCACTGCTTCAAACTGTTGGAGAGCTGATCTGCTTGCGGTGCATGGATGTAAAGGTTGTTTTATGACTTGGTGATCATCACCACCCCCATCAAAGCCCAAGTGCTCCTATCAACGTCCTTGAAGTAATTGCCATCCAATCAATCGAGTTGCGTTTAATATATAATAAAAGAAAATGGGATTCCTCCCGAAGGAATCCCATTTTCTTTGCTCTCTTTCATTTATATTATATATGTCCGGTCTGTTTCTTTATGTTTGAATTAATTTATAATAAAATATGTGTGATAACTGTGAGGTCCCCAGCAGTAAGTTTAATTTATAATCAAAATAACACTACCCATTAGTTATTGGATATTTCTTATCTCAAATGTGGTGCGTTATTTTGAAAGAATGAACCGCCAAGAGTAGACTTACTGGTGTGATGACTGTGAGGTCTGGAAGATGGCAGCCCCCAGCAGCAGGGTGGTTGGACAGGAGAACATCACCTTCCTTTAAATCATCTCCAACAGCCCCCATCTACATGGAAAAGCAAACATAAAAGTTAATGATTGATATCTAAATACACGAATCATGACAATCCACATCTCTTGTTAATACTGGAGAGACACAAGGGACAATTGTATCAGGCGTGAGGACAGCTCCAAGCAGTGGATGGTTGGACAGAACATCTCCTTCTCTCAAATCACCTCCCAACAGCCTTCATCTGCAAGAAAAATAAAGGAGTCATATTAACTAATGTGTTGTTATAAAAGTGTATCTACATTTATCAATAATACTGGTGTGATGACTGTGAGTTCTCGAAGATGGCAGCCCCCAGCAGCAGGGTGGACAGGAGAACATCACCTTCCTTTAAATCATTTCCAACAGCCCCCATCTGTAAGGGAAAACGTGTGGAAATATTAAGCGGTTGTTATAGAAATCATATCTAGTTTTTAATGAATACTGGGGTGATGAAGATATTAGCATCCAGCAGCAGATTGGAATTTTTTCTTACTGTTACTGATAAGTGCTTAATTCCTGTCACTTCTAGCAATATATTTCCTCTTGGGTATCACTAATAATGGAAATAATCAATGTTTTTTTTTTTTAAACCACTATCAACTGTTTCGACTGACCACTGGAGGCTGCCAAGTTTTCCAACGGTACTGCATGAAACGTCATCCGAGTGCACACTAACAAAAGTGGGTTATGTTACAGTTGTTGTTGAATCTGCTGCTATGTCAGTGGTTACATAACCAAACCCGCAGCCTCCAGTGTTCAGCCAAAACAAATGACAGTGGTTTAACAAACATTGAGTATTTCCATTATTAGTGATACCCAAGGCCAAGAGGAAATGTACGACTAGAAGTGACAGGAATTATGCACTCGTCAGTAACAGTAAGCAAAAATGTCAGCATTTCCCCCTAAATGAATTCCAGCCTATGTAATGTGTATAATAATATGTAGGAGGGGTGGGTTAACCCTTACCTGGTATTGCACTGCTTTCTGCATGGCGCCGAGATGTACCGGTATGTGTGGTGCATTGGCCACTAGCCCTCCATCGTTGTCAAACATTGCACACGAGAAATCAAGTCGCTCCTACAGAAGAAATGCAAACACAGAGTTATCAGTATAGTCTATTTAATTTAAAATCAATTGTAATAAACCAAAAAAAAAAGAAGTAACTACCCCCCTAAACAACTGCTCATTTTTTCATAATCGATAATTGCTCCAAGATGTCCTCTTACCACCATATTGGTACGGTTGTTAGGTACATTGTGTGTGAAAATCAGAGATATACATCACTTTATGGCTGAATGAGCACAGATTTAAGACAAAATGGCCCAATTCAAAAGTCACAAGACATTGCGCGGGCCTGTACATTGTTGTGAAACAGCACATGTGACTGAATGCATTGATTGTGGTTTATGAAACAATGCCGATTGATATTCCATTCATATGGATTTTTTAATGGCACATGTGGGTAAATGCATTAATTACAATTGTAAAACAGTGCATTTTTAAATTTTCCAATACTCAATAAACTGTCATGATGATAATACTTTTGCGAATTGTTTCTTGAGAAAACGCGACCAAAAGCCATTTTTGATAAGAGATCTGTGACCTTTGACCTCAAAACTCTGCAAGGTTCATACATGTACCAAGTTTGATTATAATCCATCAATCAGTTCTTGAGATAACGCAATCACGAGAATGCTTAGGACGGACTGACAGACGTACCTAGACACACATACAGACATTTATTTTAAATGATTTAAGAAGAAGAATGGTAAAGACATCTGGCTGATAGTCAAATAAGTTGGTCTGTGACTGGCTGGTTGGATGACATTTGAGTGTAATTTCTTCTGAATGTAATAAAGGTATAACATTTGTATCCTGAAGAGAACATAAAGAATTTCATAAATGCAAACAAATTGTATTCACTTATTAAAATTTTATTATATAAACATACCGGTATTTGATTGTACATGTATGTTATGCTTTTGATATCTCCTTGAGGACCTAGATTCTGAATCATCAATGCTAATGAGTAAACAATGCTAATTTTCTATGCCCACTGCAAACTTTAAAGGGATAGTTGAGTTTTGGTACAACTGAATTTTAGTAACCAAAACCTGCACCATTACAGTACAAACTAATAGTTATAACTCCACCATGCTCGAAAGGTATACACAATTACAAACAACTAAGTAAAAACCTGGTTATCATTCAAAAAGAGCCGTTACCACTCAAGAAGGCACTCATTGGTTTCAACCATTTTTCATACAAAATTGTGCATTTGTTAAAATAATGATTAAATAGACAACTATTTAAAAACCTCTTTCGAAATTTGTTGAAAGACATGTCTCTGCAATCTGACACTGCCCTGAATTCCAATGTGTGTTGATTTCAACAAGAAGGCAACTCCTTCCTGAAAGGTACAAGATGTACATTTCACCCTCTACATTCCAATGTGTTTACAAAATGAAACTTACAAGGTCCCAACTATTTCTTGATGTTGAAAATATGCTAACACCTGTTTCTTGTACATTTCACTCCTCCAAATTCCTTTTAGTTTACACATTTCTTTATTATCTTTGCAAATTGTAATTTACAAGGTGTGAGTGAGTTCCCTTCCTGAAAGCTACTATCAAAACAATGCACTTACACCTGTCTCTTGGTGGATTTACAATGGAAAATTCAAAGTTGTTAACAGATTCCCCCTTTACAATGATATGTAATCTGTGACAAAGGTCACTGTGACATGGTTTCCTCATGATAGTTAATTAATTTGTTTCTTCCTTCAAACACATTTTTATGTTCAATCAGAGAAACATTGCAGATCTTTTGAAGCACAATTTTAAAAGCACATTTTTAAATACTTTATTTACAAAAACAGTCATATGCATGAGATTAAATAAATATTAGATGGATCTTGATTTAAAAAATCACGCCAAAATTAACATGCATTAATAACTTCTTTAAAATCAATTTTGATAGTAAACCGTCAACCAGATCTTGAAATATCCATTTAAGGTGAAATTTTCACACATTCTTATGAGGACATATCAGATCACAAAATACACAATTTATCAACCATGCATTCATAAATTTTTGCGCATGTCAACAAAGTTACTAGATCCCTTTAAAAAGGTAATGATTGAGAGCTCTATATGAGGCTGTGGACCCACCTTGATGTTGGTTGATATGGAGGTCCTCTGGAGGACCCTGCCCATCTGCTCAGCAGTGCTCATGAAGCGGTGAGAGAAGATGGAGAGCTGGATCGCATCCAACTCAGTCCCCACGACCTTCAGGCCTTCTCCTCCCACCTGCAGGAGAATTGAAACAAACAGAGGAAGTTAATTAATTGAGAATTGAAAAGGTGGCATTAAGGTAAATTAATGGTTTTAGACCAAATTTTCCACAAACAACAAAAGATGGAGAGCTGGATCGCATCTAACTTGGTCTCTACTACCTTCAGCCCTTCTCCTCCAACCTACAGGAGAATTAGATCAATCAAGAAAATGGTGGGTGGAAGGGTTCATGCATGGTTAGATAGATATTCAAAAGAAACTAAAAACATATGAAGAGTGAATCGCATCCAACTTTGTCACTACAACCTTGAGTCCTTTTCCACCCTACAGTCAAATGTAAACACAGACAAATTTATATGGAAAATACTGCTGAAAACTGCTTATCTACTAAAAAATTGCCAATGTGATAAAATGAGAGATAAAATGAGAGTCGTACACAGACAAATTTGATAAATCGGGAATTAAATGGTAAGATAAACTTTCCCCACAACAAATTCATAGTCTGTAGGATTTCCATGGAAACTTAATTCAAGTTCTTCAATATTTTGATAAATTAAGCCTTTTAGTTTATTATCCAATAAAAAATCTCACCTGTATTTTGACATCACCGTTCTCTGTGATGGTCGCCACACAGTTTGGTTCGACTAAGATCGTGCTGTTCTTTTCTATCAAGATGGCTGGTCCGTTGATCACCTGATCACTAGGCAAGTCGTCCAGCATGTAGATTGTGGTGTCCAGCATGCCCTGTGCAAAGAAGCATGGTGTCACCTGGTGAATGGAAAAATGAGTAGACTATTGATGATCGTATTACTATAAGCGATATTAATATCAATTGAGGTCTTTCATATTGCTGTAAGAAATGAACAAGATGACCGCACCAGGTACATTGTTCACATGATCTTTCCACAGAGCAGTGTCCAGCTAGCCCTGTGTAAAGTAGCTCCGATTCACTTCATGGAAATTGATGTAATGCATAATATAGATAAGACCTACAAAATATTGAAATAATGAAAGGCCTTTGGAAAAAAACAATTAATCAACCTCTATAATGAACGATTATTCATTTAGTTTTATCAACATGAAATTAACAACTGCATTATTAACTTAAAACAAAGCAAAAAGCAAATACTATCATGATCTCTCTATATATATGGTATCTATGTATTTATCTATGAACCTTTATTATCTCCTTTTGTATAGTCTAACTATATTGAAAAATGGTAAGCTACTCTTTAAATGGACTTGAAAGGAGGAAAACAAATGTTGGGAGGGTGCAAGGGGGGGGGGGGGGAGGGGGCCTTACCGCTTCAACTCTTGTAGAAGCACTGGATGATTTCCTCTTGGCATCAAGCTGGATGTGGTTCTTCCCCACCCCCCTGACGCGGATATCATCGACGCAGATCTTGCGCTCTGGAATCACAAAGCCAAACTCTCGCTTGTACTTGGCCACGAAGGCAGCCAGGAAATCACCATGGCAACTGGTGCCCGAGGAGGCTTGGAAGGATGCTGCAGAGCACATGAGAGCGCAGTCGGTCCTGTCGTAGCGCATGTGAAGGAAGGGCTCCGTCTCTATCTGGTCTCTACAAAATGTCGATAAACAGAATCAAGAACCTGTCTATAAAGACCACCCAAGGGAGATTACTGACAATGGAATAAACACATTATTTTGTTTGTGTTTTAAGAAGACGGAATATTGATTCTAAGTCTTTAATACCAACTAGGCTGTTATCCCTTTTATAAAGTGGGTTTTTATTGATAAGATTATTACATGGTAGGGCTGTTATTTTTCTTCATACTTTTAACAAGTTCAATTTTCATCTTTTGCAGCATGACTGCTAATGATGAAAAGTAATTTATGTAAAAACAAGGAGGGTTTAACCAACTTATAATAATACGATAATTCATGTTTTTTATTACTCAAAACATTTGAAAATATGTGTCTTCTTTTAATAGTTTACTTGAGGAATGAAAACAAATTATACATTGTCTTCTCATACCTAGTAAATCCTTGCAGTGTAAGCTCCCGTATGCACTGCTGTGTTAGCTCATCCATCCTTGCGTCTATGTGTTGGAAGGAAGACTGGTCGTAGGAATGGGCGCATGGCTCCTGGGTTTCGTGTACCACATCAGCCAAAGCCATGCCGTAGGCAGACAGGATACCTGCATATCTGGGGATTAATAATGACACAGATTAAAATTGAACAATGATAAATGGTGAATTGATGGAAAAATAAGGAAAGGAGTAAAGGTGTCTTTGTGGTAGAAAGGAGAAGGGCATACAGCTCCCATGTTTTTGTGCATCAGCAAATATAATATAAATTAATTTGTGATAATGGGTAATGGGTGAATTGATTGACAAGGAAAGGAGTCAAAATTAAGATTAAGTCATGGTTTAAATATTCCAATTCCCTAATTCTATAATGGGCTAGATGCAATAACGCACTTTGAGACTTAACTGTAATAAAGCGCTTATATAAGAATGGACAATTATTATTATTATTATCATTATCCTTTACATACCAAGAACAAACAGCCCTATATCAAGAATAAAACAAAACCTTGCTTGTTCGACTAAAGCCCTCCGCACACAGAGCCGACTCGACCCGATCTGACTGGTTTTCAGTCGGTTCAGCTCGGTATACGTTCCCTCAGGACTCAGGGTTTTGCCAGTCAAGAGCCAGTCGGAGGTCATTCGAGGCCGATTCAACATGTTGAATCTGCTCCGATTGAGCGAAACTGACTATAGCCTGACTGAAAACCAGTCGGATCGGGTTGAGTCGGCTCTGTGTGCGGAGGGCTTAAGAGGGTTATAGGACAAGTTTACCTGTGTACGAAGACGGTGGACATGCCCAACGTTCTGGCTATCGCACAGGCATGTTGACCTCCTGCTCCTCCAAAGCATGCGAGAACATGGCGAGACGTATCATAGCCCCTGGCCTGCAAGGACAAGCAACATAAAATTCATGGTGAGCGGAAAATGCCATCATAGGAAAGATGCTATTTTAGGGAATAAGTTATGAATTTTGTTAACTTTTTACTTCATGTATATAATGTAAAATATATGTAAAAGTTCTGCTCGGATTTGCAAATGGGATAGATGAAAAGATAAAATATATATGTTTACACTGTCATTTATTTAATATATTGTTGTTTATGTGTACACTTAACGAGTGCTTAGAGGCTCTATTCCATTTGCGTTATATAAATATCTATCATTATTATTGTTTTATACTATTTTTGTTTCCATCAACCTTTAAAAACTTGTGGCTCAATCTTGTGGCTTTAAATATCACATACATTATTGACTTTCCTCTCCATTCAATACTAACATCAAATTTAATATGACTGCATCACTAAGGGCATATACACTTGATGTCATAAATTTGCATAAATACATTCAAACTAGGCTTGGGCGGTTCTGCCCCAGCTTGGAGTCGATTCCGGTTCCATACCCATGTCTCACTTCTGAGTGGAATCGGTTCTCAATCAGATCGTACACATAATTCATACCTGCAAAATCACACAATCAAACCCTCTGTGTACATGGGAAGTACATCGGTTCCGAGCGAGAGATAACCATTAGTACAATTGTGAACTTTCTAGTAGCGCTATACCGCGTAAGGCAGGTACAATTGCAAGTACCAGTAACAACATTCAAATAGAATTTTCTTACCTGATATATTTAAAGTTCGCAAACAGCGACATAAACAGCACATCGCCACCACATATATCCATATCGGAGCCAGCGCGAGCATTGCATGCGGAGTTTTGCCTCGCTTGCAATGCTATGCTGCATACACGAACGTACATGCTCATATGTTCTGTGAGTCATACTTCTATATATGGGCATGGCCGACAGCGCACATGTACTGAAGTACATGTACACGTCTAGTCTATTGGCGCGCGCACCACCGTTGTTGTCTTGAAATGATTTAAGACGGGAGAGACGAGGAAAGACTGTCTGTGCAGTGTGCGAGAGACGAGGAGAGTGTGTCTGTGCGTGAGACACGGCGGTTTCATGCGTTCAATAAGTAAATGATGCCGGGCCGCGCTATTTAGTTTGCGTCTATTCCGATTATGACCGAGGAGAGTCGGGATTAGAGCCGACTCTCCCCTTCTCGCGAGTCAATAGACACAGAATCGGTTACTCGGTTCTACGCTATTCAAGAATCGAGGGCCGATTCCCATTTCTGGAGTCGAGTAGAATCGGGTAATCGGTTCTCACGCCCAAGCCTAATTCAAACCTGTCCATAGCAACCACCTAAGGGAAACAAGATTTTGTTTGTTTGTTTGTTTGTTTTATTTCTGCATTTTTTCAAAACAATACATAATCATAATTGTACAAAATGTATTTCAAATATTAACAATATAATTACAAGTGATAATTATACATAAAGAAAAGTACGACAAATAATTATCAATTTGAAGTAATAAATAAAGCACATAAACGCAGGAGACCGCCATCATGAGCTGTAAGCTTGAAATCGATGGCGGCCTCATAGGGACAATCAACGACACAAACTAATGCTTTTGTGTAGTATATATGCATGACTTTGATCAGATGGGTGCAGTGCAAGTGCATGTGCAAGTGGAAGTTCAATCAAATAGAATTCCGGTTATAATAAGTTTGGGGTTTAACTAAAAAATAAAATAAATATGTTTACATTTATATATAAGAGACAATGTTTAGTGAGTTACGACTCTGTATAGTGATACAAGGTGACGATTTAATGTTGCTTTAAATGAATAGAGGGTCAGGCATGATTTAATTATATTCGGTAAATTATTCCATAAATCGGGGCCGTGATGTCTAATCGATTTATGTGTAATTAATAACTTGGGATTAATCAAGTGAAAATTCCCGGAAATACGAGTTGGATAAGAATGAATTATATTATTATTACAAAAATAATTATTGAATGAGATTGGAAGTTGTTTATTTATGTACTTAAACATAAATACTGCAACTTGGAGAATATGCACGTCAGTAATTTTTAACGTTTCTAACTTTAAAAATAAGGGGTCTGTATGGGCAAGGAACGTTGATCCTGTACAAATACGCAAAGCTCTTTTTTGTAATAAAAGAATAGGGTCAAGTTTGGTTGCACCACAATTGGCCCAAACAATATTACAATATGCTAAATATGGAAGTATTAATGAATTATACAATAAAAACAAGGCTTTATGTGGCAAAATAAATTTTAACTTATTGATGATTCCTACACTTCTAGAAATGGACATAATTACGTGATGCAATTGATCATTCCATGTTAAATTGTCATCAATAAAAACTCCTAAAAACTTAAATGTCTTTATTTGTTCAATTTGTATATTATCAATATCAATAATAATCGGGGCAGTATCCTTTAAATGAGAATTATAATGTTTAAAGTGCATACATTTAGTTTTGTTAATATTTAAAGAGAGTTTATTACATTTAAACCAATTAGAGACTTTAAACAATTCATTATTTAAAACATTTACCAAAGATTCTAATTTTTTATGAGAGCAAAAAATATTTGTGTCATCGGCAAAAAGAACAAACGACAATAGGGAAGATGTATTAGATAAATCATTAACATATAAAAGAAATAAAAGTGGTCCTAAAATTGAGCCTTGTGGTACGCCACAATTAACAGAGAGTAAATCCGAATCAAGGCCATTGAATGTAACGTATTGTTTTCTTTTTATTAAATAATCTTTAAACCATGAAAGGGCTTGGCCACGAATACCATAAAACGACAATTTATAAAGTAAAATATTATGATCAAGTGTATCGAACGCTTTACTAAGGTCTAAAAATATGCCTATTACATGTTCTTTGTTCGCCATAGCGTTAGTAATTTTATCATAAATTTGTATTAAAGCTTGGTCAGTGGAATGATTTTTTCTGAAGCCATATTGATTTGAATTCAATATGTTGTGAGTATTTAAAAAATCAAATAACCTATTATAAACAATTTTCTCTAAAACTTTTGATATACTAGGAAGCAAAGAAATAGGACGATAATTACTAATTTCATGCGAATCACCTTTTTTAAAAATGGGATTTACCTTGGCTATTTTAAATAAATCCGGAAAAACACCCTGTTGTAAAGATTGATTAAAAATATAAGTAAGTGGATCAGCAATAACGTGTATAATTTGTTTTAAAAGTGATGTACTAATTCTATCACGACCTTGAGATTTAGACATACTTAATAATTTAGTAATATTAATAATTTCATTAGAGTTAGTGGGACTTAAAAAAAGCGACTTTTCGATCCGATTAGAAAGAAAGTCTGTATAATGTATATTTATAGGCCTATCAATTTTATTTGCAAGTTGGGGGCCAATACTAGTAAAAAATGAATTAAAACAGTGAGCATAATTATTTGAATCTTCAATTATATTATCGTTTAGTGAAAGATCATCTTTGGGTAAAGAATCCTTTTTTGTCCCCATTACTTCTTTAATGACCTTCCAAGTAGCATAAGTATTGGAACTTACTTGCTTCAATTTATTTAAAAAGTGTAACTTACGTGATAATCGAATTAATTTCGTTAATTTATTACGATATTTTTTGTAAGTTTTTAGATTTATATCTGTGGGTTTTTTTAAGTGTAGTTTATACAAGCGATTCCTTGTACGTATTGACTTGAGTATACCTTTTGTTATCCAAGCGTTATTTGGCTTATTATTTTTACGTTTATTTTTAACTAAAGGAATATTCCTATCATAATAACTTTGTAATTTATTATTAAAATTTGTGTACGCAATATTTACATCGTTTACATTATAAACATCTACCCAATCCTCTACGGCTAAATTATGTTTAAGAAGTTCAATATTATGAGAGGTTTCTTTACGATACATAACATTAGTGGGTGCTTTACGAACAGATATTTCATGCTTGCATACAACAAATACTGGCAAATGGTCGGAAACCTCAGAACATAGTATTCCTCCAGTTACTTTATCTATAGATACGTTAGAAAAAATATTATCAATAAGTGTTGATGAGTGTACGTTTATCCTAGTGGGCTTATTTATAAATGAACAAAAACCGTATGAATACATCAACTGAGTGAGTCTATCGGAATTAATATTACTACGAGGTAAAGAAAGAAAGTTTATATTAAAATCGCCAAGAAAATAAACATGTTTATTTTCTTCAGCTAATTTATATAAAGACGTTTCACAATGTTCAAAAAACAATTCAAAATTACTATTGGGGGGTCTATAAATCAAACCAATAATAACATTCTTCAATTTGTCATTATCAATTTCAATAAACAATACTTCTGCCTGCTCAAATTTAATATCATAACGAATTTTAAATTTTAAATTATCAGCTATATAAAACGCTACCCCGCCACCCCTCCTTCCATGACGGTCAGCCCTTATTAATG
>JBAMJV010008781.1:0-28161 GCA_037951105.1 Echinarachnius parma
AAAAATAAGCATTGAACACAAAAGGGTGCCCTCCAGCAAATTCAAGTTTCAAATTATTGTTTTGGTCTGCAAATGTAAATGTGATGATTGGTTAACACCATTATTCAACAGAGAGATCATCAAAATAAATTTTAAAACCATTTTGGTAGATTTTCACAAAATAATGTGTAGCATGTAAAACTATTGTTTGGTAATCATTGCATCAAATTTGGTCCCCCACAATTATTCTTATCTGTGTGTTTTTAATTTGTACACTCAGATCGTTATGGCCTCACAAAAAATATTTCTTGAAACACGAGCCTTATATACCGAAGAATATTATTTTTCGTTGATGGTTCCCCTTCAAGTATAATAACTTCATGGGAGATGTGCATAAGTCATGATAATGATGGATACACAGAGTATAACAACGATGCGCGCCCCTGGGACGCAGGTCTGTTGAGGTGCAGACAACTCAAACTAGTCTAACAAACTCATTTGAACCAAAATCATTATCCCATGATCAGATTGAAATGGAAGATATGCCACACAGAGCGACATGGTTGTATAGGTATAACAGTCCAATTAATAGATCCAACACAAATGAGAATAATACATGCGAGCCAATCTCTTTAATATTTTTCGCATTTTCATACTAGCGATTGAATGTCTGTTTTGTAATATACCCCATATATTTTGCATTCGATATTAATGAAAACTCTTGATAAACTTAGAGTAGGGCCATCAGACGATAAAAATCTGCTTCTTACAATAATTGCCAATCCCATACAGTTGATATTATTCCCGATCACGGGGGGATCACGGGCGACAGGGTCACGGCGAAAATACAAGACATAAGTATAATATGATAATCATGGAAGATGCACATAGACGAAAATTCGAGATTTATTTGAATAAAACTAGAGAAGGGCATTAGCATGTACGTTGGTCCAAAGCTTGGGGCAAATACAGAAAATGCTATGATCAGCAATGGATTATAATGTTCTAATTGGAGTATGAAGATCGAGGAGTATGTGCTGAATATCGTGTGCATTGTTCATGTATTTTATCAATAATTATGTGGAAAATTGATTTTGATATAAACCATAATCAACGTGATACCACTTTATCAAAGCTCTTAACAACGCCATGCACATTACGATTATGGTATATCGTTGAATTTGCACGCATCATACGATACCACGGACGTACGTATACTACGATGAAACTAACATTATACACATTATATTGGTTCATATTCATAACAAAGGCAGGTCAGGCTGTCAACCAGTAGGCATTCAGGCATGAAGTATTATAATTCTAGCTGTATCAAACAAGTCTAAATGTTTCGTGTATTCAAAACACAGCTAGGTCTGAGCCGATCAGACAGCACACCATTTTGCGTTCAAGCATAACGAAATAAAAAAAAAAGATTTTGTTTAATTTGATACTATTGTTCAGATATTTACAAAATAATACACACATGCACTACCTGCCCTCTTTGCAGTCTCTGTCAACCCTATTACCCTTATCTAGTCATAATCAGATAATGCCAAAACCAAACTCAAACCGACACCAGACCGACACAATTTTGGATCGTTCTGTGCGATGTTGATTGCGTGTGGGCCGAATATTAATTTTAGAATAACATTACTAATGTTCAGCCTCGTGTCAGTAGGCATGCTGCACCCAAATTCAGTGAACATCCGATATTTGAGAACCAAAACAAACAGTTTTGTTGTGGCACGACCGGATAGGCGCTCTATTGCAAAACGCGGGAGCCAGGGAGTGGAAAGAGTGTGTAATACATGTAGGGGTAGTAGGCAAAGCAGCAGATTTATTTTGTTTTCGTTATCGTATGGCGATTGCTGTATCGCGATCAATGTCGTCTGCAACAAGATTGAGCTTACTGCGCATGCGTAATTGTTTTCGGGCTCGCCCGCAGACTTGTTATCGATTTTGGTTATATCAAATTTGTTATTGATAACAAATGCTTTTATGAAACGGATCATTGTCAATTATCGGAAATTTCCCAGATATGGCAAATTTGACATAGATACTATTTCCCATAATTGAAAGCTTTATGAAACACCCCCCGAATCAAACCAATACACATTTTATTAACCACGCATCACTTTTAGCACTTGTCAACAAAGTTACTAGATCCCATTAATACGTCTGCGAATATTATAACTCATAAATACTAATGGAGGATGTATTTCTTAGGACATACAACCTGTTGCAATCCATCATTTTGACAAAATAGTGGTATTCTCAAAGCTGTTCGAATGCTCGTTTTGTTTTAGTGTTTCATTCTAGTTTTCTTTTCATACTACATGTTTTCCTCCCCTCCTATTTACACTTACATTGTTATCTCTGACTTTTTGTCCACTGACATTTATTTCTGTAATATGTGTACCACTTATATTTGCTCTTCTTACACTGTTGGTCATAATGTTGGAATTTTTTTTTTTTTAAGATCAAACTTCATTCCTTTTCCCTATTTTTGCGCCCAATGAACCATTTCAGACTAGAAATAATGATTATATAATATTTTCAAACTACCAATGTACAATAAATGGTTGAATGGGTTTGCATTACTTAATGTAGCCTTTTGTTTTGAGCATTGAAAGTCAGAACCTTTCATGATGGGCCCTTCTGAAAAGCGTATGTCCAGCAAGTCATCATTATGTGTCATTTCTCAGCGTTGGCTGCAAAACTTTCAACCAAAATTGGCACAGAGGCTCTCTAGGTCATATGCCGTCGAACGCCATTGCCTACACGCCAAACGATGCTTGTGCTCCACCAGGAAGGGGTGTCAGCAAGCAATGTCCACTGATTCGTTGGAACATCGCAGGCTACGATCTGTAAAATCTTCATACGTCATCGAGAGAAGGGTCAATTAAAGATACGGGAATCTCTAGGACGTCCACAATTTACCACCAGGACAAATGATCGCAAATTGCTTAACCTGTGCCGTAGAAACCGGAAATGCCAAAATAGAGCCTTCACTGTCTATGAAGAAAACACTATGAAATCGACGCCTTCTGCCAAACTGCAGATCAGAGATCGCTCTAGCATGGTCACCTAGCAAGACAAACTACCAAGTGTTCAGCACATACCATGCAACCAAGATTTACAGGACGTCCGTGGACTAGTGGACTAGTACAGAAGATCGCCGCCTGGACACTCGTGATATGTCATCTCAATGGGTACGAGCCATACCACCGTTGGGCCTTCACAAGCTCAAGTCATTTTGTGAATACAGACATCTTCCAGCTTCTCGTCACGTAATCGACGAACCGTTTGTCCTCCATCTGTTCGGTCAAGGATGGTATGGCTCGTACTCATTCAGATGACATATCTCTAGTGTCCAGGTGGCAATATTCTGGGCTCCCTAGTCCAGGGACGTCCGGTAAACCTCAGTTGCATGGATTAGAGTGGACACTTGGTAGTTTGTCGTGCTCGGTAACCATGTTAGAGGGATCTCTGATCTACAGTTCGGCGAAAAGCGTTGATTCCATAGTGTTTTCTTCATAGACGGCGAAGGCTCCATTTTGGCATTTCCGGTTTCTACGGCACAGGTTAAGCAATCTGCGATCAGTTATCCTGGTGGTCAATTGTGAACGTCCTAGAGATTCCCGTAGCTTTAATTGCTCCTCCTCTCGATGGCGTCTGAGGATTTTACAGATCCTAACCTACGATGTTTCAACGAAACAGTGGACATTGCTTGTTGACACCCCTTCCTGGTGGTGGATCACAAGCATCGTTTGGCGTGTAGGCAACGGCGTTGGATGGAGTATAGCCTAGAGAGCCTATGTGCCAATTTTGGTCGAAAGTTTTAAAGCCAACGCTGAGAAATGACACATAATGATGACTTGCTGGACATACGCTTTGGAGAAGGAAAGGGGCCCGTGCATGAAAGGTCATGCCTTTCAAAGCTCAAAACAAAAGGCTTGATTAATTAATGCAAACCCATTCAACCATTCATTGTACATTGGTAGTTTGGAAACATTATATAATCATTATTTTTAGTCTAAAATAGTTCATTAGGCGCAAAAATAGGGAAAATTAATGAAGTTTGATCTAAAAAAAAAACAATTCCAACATTATGACCAACAGTGTATATTTTCCAATTTATATATTTAGTATTTACTTCTGACACTATTTCCTCTGACATTTTTATACAGAGCCGTGAAAGAGTGTATGTTTCGTTAAAATTTTGCCCAATTATCGATGGGATGTCTGCAGTATCGCGTGATTTCGTGGTCAGAGAGGGCGCTAATCTCAGTTTACGTCGTGTTTTGTGAAGGCTTTCACCTCCTACCGGGTCCCCATATTATTAGTCCTTTGGTGGTCAGTTCGTTTGTCACTCTTAAGTTTGTTTCAGTATCATGATTGATCTATATTTGCTTTACATTAAAGGGACTTAATAACATTGTCCAAATCCTCAAAATAATTTTTTCATTCTAGCGGTTCCCTCATACCTTGTTGTATTCGTATTAACAATGAAATCATGGGACAGGTTTCGGTTTTTCAAATTTCCCTTTCGCTACAAAGATATGTACGATCGAAGTATTCAGATAAGAAAAACTCCGGGCGAGTTTTTCTTCTGTGTACAAAGTGAGTGCAGTGAGTTATTGAATATCACTTTGCATTTTCGCTCATTACTTGGCCATGCAATGTCCATTTGACTTGAAATGTTCACACAATACCCTGTGGACATATGAGATAACAATAATATACATTGCATCAACCATTCATCACTTTTTGCACATGTCAACAAAGTTACTAGATCCCTTTAACCCGTTCAGGACAGACTGATTATACTTCAACATGTATTCTCCATATACCTAAGCCCGAATATTTTCGGACCAGTCCTGAACGGGTTAATCAAAACGCTCTATGTGGTCCTTTGAGGGTAAGTTCGTTTGTCTGCCAGCAATCTTAAGTTTAATACTAAATATATTACTCATTGCGGATATAGTATCGGAAATAATATCGCTATTGATAAGCGTTTGTCTCGCAATGTATGGTCAACAAGGAAATTAAAAGATCACGACGTTTCGTGCGCTACTGCAACACATCGTCTGGTGTATGTGTATGTGTGTATCTTATGTTTAATTGGCGTCTCAATCATACATGATTAGTTACGCCATTCTTTGTTTATTTTATTTAATGTGCATCCATGCACATACATATATACACAAATATGTGTCTATACATACAACCTAATATTTATCTAATTATTTCTATTACGAGGGGATGGGGCAAGGCGTTCAGCACCTGACTAGTGCCGGTACACTAGTTTGCGGAGGCCACGAAAAAACCCCAGTAATTACTGGAGGAAACGTGGATGCGTCCGAGAATGCTAAACGAGGGCGCACTCCCTGTCTCCTTGCTAATTACTTATTTATATATTTATAAACTATTATACTTCTATAAATAAAGGGTAGTACTTTTATAAGCACATTATTTATTATTATTTTTTACTATTTTATTCATTCTCATATTAGCACATTATAGTTCTAAATATAATGTGGCTAGTACGTTATTACACAATATACATTACACATTATACAAATGTACATTTAACACATGGTCACATGAGCTCATAATAACTCTCAGTATAATTTCCAAATTCAGTGTTGCACTTTTGCACAACTATACATTTACACATATTAACATATACTAAATCATAATATACTCAGGGAATCCCAGGTATAACTGATTTATTGTATTTAGTCATACACATTATGCATGTGCAAATACTCTTAAATACATTACAGTTTCACATTACAATTTACGTACTAGAGTTTCCGCTATATGAGTGTAAGTGAGCTACAAAATAAGGCTTATTAAGCAGTGCAGTTTGTTAGCTCATAACTCCAGTTAAACACATACATCTATATAGTTCTCCATGTTATTTTACCGTAGCGCAGCTACACATGAACACTTATTGGCATATTATACACACAAGTAAACTTGAAATCATAACAATTACTAATTTAAAAAAAAAAAAAAAAGGAATGCAGTGTGCATTATAACAATTTGTTCCTCAATATAAATTGAGAGGTTCACTGCTACACGTGTTATACAATAAACACAAACATACATAAAGCTTACTTAAATTACAGTTGCTCACTGCAATTTACTAATTACATTACAATTACACAGTCCAATTTACATGATTCACTATTGTACATCTACACGTGAACACATACTGACATGTTATACACAAATATACACATTACAATTGCACATTACAAATACCAACGTATAATCATTCATTTCAGACTGAGGAAAATCCCTCCTCAAATGTGAATTAATTTTATTTTTCATTTATTTATCTACTTATAAACACTATTACACATATATTATACAAACATATAAACTTTTTTTGTTTGTTTCATATTCTTTGTTAGGACCCTGTTAGGACATACAGACACAAAAAAAAAAAAAAAGTTTAGGATCCCCTCCCTAAGATTCTTAGTGATCCAAGATGCCTGTATTGAATTTAAATAACATGGAATATGATTATGCACTTTGCACACATTTACCTCAAATAAAACAAGATTGTGCACTTTGCACATATTTCCATACAAAACTGAATACACATGTCCAGCATACAGGTGTGTATAATGTACATGCATTAAATTATAAATTATCAGAAAGTCAACAAAATGTATGCCCCTCTTCAGACGGACCGGTGATCGGGACTCCCGCCTCACTCACCGGTCCGTCTTCAGGGGGCGACATTTCCGACATAAACATCTTGTATGGATATAACAGTACACAAATATTTCATACAGATTTACACATTACAACTGCACGCTACAATTACACGTTACAAACGCACACCATGACTGGACATTCCACTTTAAAACTGCACATTATAAATTAACATTACAAGTGTATGTTGGAGGTGTACGTTGAGTCTGCTCGCTTTGAGCACACATTACAAATACACATTACAGTTACATAGTACAAACACATTTTACAAATACACCAATGCACATTACAACTGAGCTTTACAAATACACATATACCTTACAATTATCAATATTCAATAATTCATTTTACACTGAGAAAATACCTCCTCGAGAGTAAAAATTAAATTAATTTATTATTTATATATTCTATTAATTATTTATATATTCATTTATTTATTTTCTCTTTCCTCTCCTCTTTCTCCTGTTCTCTTCTTTTTTTAGTCCATAACAAATAACATTACAATTACACTTTACAATTGACGTACTTCACTGTTGCACATTTACACATGGACTCGTACTAAAATATTTAATACAAATGTACACATTACGATTGCACAAGACAATTCACATCGCAACTACACAATACAATTACCAATGTATTTTAATTTATTTTACACTGAGGAAAATCCCTCCTCAAGCGTAGGTCAAATTATGTATTTATTTTATATTTACTTGCATAATATCAATTACATTTACACATAAAGCAAACACTGTATATAAAAAAAAAAATAATACAAAAATCATAATAATTGAGATTCCAGGGGTTCAGAATCCCCTCCGAAAGATTATTAATACTTCAAGTCTGGTGTAATAGAATATGTTGTTGTTGTTGTTGTTATTAATTTTAATTGGCGTTGCATTCAAAAGAATATATTACGCCAAACATTACTTTTTTTTTTCATAATTAAATTATCAAAAACTCAATTTTCAAAATTAAAGAAAAAAAAAAAAAAAAAAAAAAAAAAAAAAAAAGGATTCTGTCCAATACACTGGTCCACTCAACCTACAAACCGCTTTCTAAAAGTATAATCCTGCCAACCCGGCTATGTATGATTTAATAGCAGGCTTCTCGGCACAAGGCCTAGGCCACTCATATACACGGAATGCAGGCGGGGGGTGTATGGTACCAGAAACATTATCCGAAAATTAAAACAATAATATATTTATAAACATATTTTTCACATACATAGAATATGTTGTAAACAAGCGTGTTTTATACTGTACGGTCGGCTCCAAAGCGCTATCTCGCATGAGCGAGTACGTTCCTAATTGGTCACTAATGGACAAGATCTATTGGCCGAAGCACACGGGCGCTAAACCAATCAACGGTCCGTTGTCTCGGCACGACTGTCGGGCGGGAACAATAGCGTGCTTCAACCAATCAGCGTACCGCTGGCTCGACTCGCATGCTGGCTGGAATCAACCGATGAGGGCCGGCTGATCGGGGAGTGTCATGGCGGCGTATCGTACGCATCCAAAATTCGGGGATATCGATACCGTTGTCTCTGTTGAAATTATTGGGGTTGAGACGAATATTGATAGCCTCTTTTACCCTCCTTGTGTACCAATGCCGTTCTTGGGAAAGGCACTGAGCCCCGTCCCAGTCTGGCTGATGCTGGTTGTCCCAAGCATGTTCGGCTACTGCTGAGTTGTCAGTGCGGCGGAGCCTGACGTCCCTCTTATGCTCAGTGATTCTTTCTGATATCGGTCGGGGCAGTTTCACCGATGTAGGATCTATCACATCCTTTACAAGGGATGTTGTACACAATGCCGTCCCGTATGTGTTGAGGAATTGGATCCTTGGGGCGTGTTAGCTGCTGGCGTAGGGTGGTATCTGATCTGAAAACCGTTCGGATGCCATGGCTCTCTAGGCGGCGTCTGAGTTGTTGGGAGACACCATCAACCGGTTGATTCCAGCCAGCATGCGAGTCGAGCCAGCGGCCCGCTGATTGGTTGAAGCACGCTATTGTTCCCGCCCGACAGTCGTGCCGAGACAACGGACCGCTGATTGGTTTAGCACCCGTGTGCTTCGGCCAATAGATCTTGTCCGTTAGTGACCAATAAGGAACGTACTCGCTCATAATAATAATATACTCGATTTATATAGCGCCTAATATGATTGATAATCATCTCTAAGCGCTTTACAATGATAATATTCCCCCTGGTCATAGGATACAATGCAAACCAGCACACATTGTGTGCACCATCTCCACTCCCTGGGTAGCATTCCTTCCAAGCGGCTCATGGGCATTGAGAAGATCCTTCACATAATAGGCTTTCACCTCCTTGAGAGCAGCAATTGTGGATAAATTGTCTTGCTGAAGGACGAAGGCAGTGGGCAGGATTCGAACTCGGGATCTCGTGATCGGAAAGCGCGCGCTCTACCAATCTTGCCACACCACATGTGAGATAGCGCTTTGGAGCCGACCGTACAGTATAAAACACGCTTGTTTACAACATATTCTATTACACCAGACGAAGTGTTGCAGTAGCGCACGAAACGTCGTGATCTTTTAGATTCCTTGTTGACCATACATTGCGAGACAAACGAATATCACTAGCGATACTATTTTCGAATCTTAAGTTTGTTTCAGTTTATTCTTTGTTTGTAAAAGGGTCTTTTCTTCTCGTCGCGTTTGCTTTGTCCTGTGTTTGTTTGTTATTATACAAAGTGCGGAAGAGAATAAGGGACGGTCAGAGTAATCACGTGTTTTGTTAAGTTTAAATGTTAATCCTAATAAGGCCAGGGGCCATTATGCCCCCCTCCCCCATCTGCAATTTTTCCGATTAATCGGGAAAGCGTAAAGATGACGCCCCGCCCCTTGGTGACTTTTTCTTTTAAAGGTTCCCTGAAATCCAAATGCAAGTTGCCTTCAACTATCATGACTATTGTGTATTAGTGTATACATCAACTATTTGTTAACTATTTGACCTACATATGTTTTGTATATTTTAAAACATTTTAGGAATTATTTTCTTCAGTTTGCCAAGGACCATCTCTAAAAAAATACTCTACAGAGTGAAAGCCCCTTGTGACATCATCAATCAATCACTGGTCAACTAAACCGGAGATGAACAAAAGACATACTTACAAAAGAACATGCTCACAATAGCATGCACTGCAAAAGCTTATCAATGCCTTATCATGGTTGAGCTTATCTGACATAGCAACTGCTATTGAAATTGAAAGTGTGTCAGTTAGAAGAGTATTCACACATCTGCCCATCAATACTCACTAAAAAGATGAACAATAAAGGGTGGAAGCAACTTCTCCCAAGGTGGAGGGCTTGCTCAAAATAGCATCACATGTTTGAATACTATTTTAACTGACACACTTTCAATTTCAAAGCAGTTGCTATGTCAGATAAGCTCAACCGTGATAACCAAGGACAAGAAAGGCATTGATAAGCCTTTGCAGTGCATGTTGTTGCGAGCATGTTCTTTTGCAAGTATGTCTTTTGTTCATCGCCGGGTTATTTGACCAGTGATTGATTGATGATGTCACAAGGGGTTTTTACTCTGGAGAGTTTTTTTTTTTTTAGAGATGGCCTTGGCAAACTGAAGAAAATTATTGCTAAAATGTTCCAAAATATACAAAATATATGAAGGTCAAATAGTTAACAAATAGTTGATGTATACACCACGGATGTATGAGCAATATCGTATACTCAGCCTCTTTATTTACTATTATATTATACAATATTGCTCATGCAACGATATAGGAACGCATCACTTTACATCCTCCCGTAGTCCTGTACTACCCCGACGAAGGCCGGATGCTCGGTGAAGGAAAGAAAGAGGGTGATTGTAAAAACAGCTACGCCCTCCTCGTCGGCTTATTTACTACGACGAGGAACCATGCAACGTTTGGGTCAAGATCATTTCTTTTGAGAAAGCCCCTTCTTGTGTTTTAACGGCGCGTTTTGAACAATTAGAGGCTTTTTTTTTCTTGGTCGTTTGTAATTTCTGAGCATGGTGGAGCTCTAACTATTAGTTTGTAATGGTATTGTGCAGGTTCTGGTTGCTAAATTTCAGTTTTACCAAAACGAAACTATCCCTTTAGAAACCACCTTTTATAAGGCTGATAATTGCTGCTTAAATGTTTATTCTCCGATTTCATTGACACTGTCGGAATGTTAAGGGGGCGGCTGCCTCCTGTCCCTCCACCCCCGATAAAAACCTCTAGAACACACGGGTCATATTATTTTATGATAACCATGTAACCTGCATGAAATATTAAAAGTTTCAATCCACCGTTATAACTCATCGTAATCATTTCAAGTGTATATACAGCGTGCTAACAATGAAATCCACATTACTGCGCGCCAGTCAGGACAAGGAACTACCTAACCATTATTGGATGTTTCAGTTTCTTATACAGTGTACCACCCTCGACATGCTAGAGACGTTTGTGGAATTTATCACTGGCCGAAATTCAACATGATTTCTTTGATTCTCTACGCATTGTATTGGGTAATATTTTACCCTCAGCAGTTTGGTAAGATATTAATGCTAGTATTAATCATTAGATTTGATACTCATTTTGTGAAATATATGCAAGCAAAAATATAGAGGAATATTCAATGTATTAACTCGGAACACACTTAACAACGTGTATAACTAGTTGTACTAGGCTACCTTGCCTCTAGAATTAATGGTTTGTGGAATTTTCATAATCTGGTCGAGTTATAATTCTCTTGTATAGGCTCATTTAAAATACAAATATCTTCAAAATCGTCTTGAACTTTTTTCGATCATTTATTTTAAATCTGGTAATGCAGTTTATCCAGTGAGCGGAATAGATTACACGACAGAGGTCACAGAAGGCGAGGATGCTCATTTGGATTGCAATTATTCCAGAGATGGTTCATCAACCATTTCAATATCTTGGACGTTCCGAGAAGACAGAGTTATACGTTGTGGAATTGGTAGCTCGAAGGAAACGTCTGATGGATATGGTATTATCATGAACCGAGCTGAGGGCACGAGTGTATTGACCATAGGTGACGTGAACAGCGATGATGCAGGAAACTACACATGCCTTGTTTCCGGAGACCAAGTATCCCAGAAGATCTTGGTTGAACTTCTAGTTAACTGTGAGTAGCCACCTGCTTTAAATAAAAAAAGGTACCAAAACATTTAAATTCAGTTGGATTCTACAACAACCATACTGTACAACAAGGGCTTAATTGATGTTTGCATGAGACTTCATTTCAGTCCCATTATTGTTTATGATTACTTCTCATGTATAATTTGTTGCATCTTTATACTCGCGTGTCTTCCTAACAGCTGTGTATTCTCTCATGAATGAAAGCAAAGCTTGCCACTTTTTTGCATGTTGGTTCTTATGGCTAGGTTTTTATCCCCGGCGGTATCACTTCATATAACATAAAAACAAATAGTAAACAAATGGTATACATGCACATTAACGAAAGTAACCCTTTTTAAAGACTGTAAATACCCGGATTAAACATCATTTATACCCCTTCAGGGAAAGGAACCTTATTGTTCACGTTTCACGAACTGATGGATTCTGAAATCTGTACCCTTTTTATCATACCCGCGAACATAGTCATGACATTTCCGCGATTTTTTGTTTGTTTGCGAGCACATGCGAAAATGGATCCTTTTTTGTCGAAATTGTGACCAATCATGCGTATACAAGGCCAATGTGCCGTGACACGCCCGGGGTTTTATCTCGACTGTATCGTGAACTTGTAGCCTATTATGAAATAACTAACCGAAGACAGCCCTGATTTGATTGATTTTAATCCATTCGTCATAAACATTCATAACAGTAACTTTACAGACAAGTAAACAACAAACAACATTATAGAGAAATATAAACACAACACACATTTATATACGAATACGGAAACCGGCAAGTAAGAATGGCTTATGCCGAAAGGGTGGGTAGCGTCGCGTCGCGTCGCGTTGAATCGAACGCTACCAAATGGCACATACGGGGAGGGGGGGGGGGGCTTATTCCGAATGTACGCGTTTAGAGAGGCTAAAAGTTATATGCGTACAATGATGTGCACATCAAAGACGCGTAAATTGCGTAAATTGCGCCATTTCGATCTCTGAGTTTTCGTTTCGCCACCGCGACGAAACACGTGTTATCCTATGAGAGACCGACTTTTCCAGAAGATGGGAATTTATAGCACATGGTTGTTTTTTTTAACCGATGCGTAAGGCGTGCGTGCTTCGGATGTTGTACTATAGTCGATATATGAAGCATTATATTGCGTTTGTAAAATATATATGATGTCCGATTCCCACGCTCTAGTTTACCGCGTTCCGCGCATTCCAGGAAATGGGTTAGTACAACCGCCTTGTTAACGTTGTATTATAATAAAGCTCAGTTGCGAGTCATGTGTGTTTGATTGTGTCCCTGAAAGTATATACAACTTATGAAGGGCCTATTTGATCAAAATACACATTTATTTAAGAGTCTACATCTAAGACTTGGAATAGTTTACCTTCGGAGTTAATTAATTTGAGTCTGATCCAAAGGCGTACCCAGGGGAGGGGATTTGGGGGGTTCAACCCCCCCCCCCCCCCCCCCCTTTGATCAAAGAATTACTATTTTGGTGGTTTGAACCCCTTTTTTACAACTTGTAGCTGGTTTCGAGACCACATTTAAGCGGCCTCGACCATCATTACCCATGGCCTCGGTCTCGTAAAATTGCGAAGAACCCTGGTTTCAGCCTATAAAATATTGAACATTGTTGGTCTCGGTTACGAACAACGGACACCACCCCTCCCCCTTCCCCCCCCCCCCCCTCCTCCCGCTTACAGGATTCTAGGAAAATGTCTTAGTCTCTGACTCGAAAATTTTTTACTGGTCCTGGTCTCGAAATTTGAACATCATTATTTTACCGAAAGAGCATACAAATGTCCAAATACCAACAATTAATTACATTTGTTAAGAATTGGCTGAGATATGCCTATCCCCATGATTTTTGGTCAATGGGAAATCAGTGTTTCCAACGCACCCTTTCGGCAAATCCGGGGGAGGGGGGGGGGGGGGGGGGGCTTTAGACGAATGGTCGAGTTCCAGTCAACGCGACGCGACGCGACGCGACGCTACCCACCCTTTCGGCACAAGCCAGTAATGGTGAAGTCTTATTTGGTGCGTGTCCCTTATACATTAAACTGCCACAAACACCGAGCCTCCTAAATAACCCTTCATAATTACTAAACCCAAACGATTTTTTGAATTAATTCTGTCTCGACAAATATATTCATACAGTTATGTACATTATGTGTGAAAATCAGAGACATCAATCACTTGATGACTGCCGAAAATTGTTGATTGTAATTGTTGATCCATTGTTGTCAAACAGCACGTGTGATGGAACACATTATTTTCGTTTGTAAATCAATGCTGCTTAAAGGGGCCCTGCAACCCAAATGCATGTTGACCTCTGTTCATCTGTATTAGTGTACACATTCAATATTTGTAAACAGTTTGACCCAAACATGTTTTGTATATTTTTAAACATTTTATCATTTATTTGTCTTCATGTTGCTAAGCCCCACCTCCTAAAAAACCCTCTAAAAAGAACATCCACAGATTAGGCTAATCACAATAGCATCACACGGTTGAATAGAATTCCAACTTACACAACTTCAATTACAATAGCTGTTGGTATGTCTGAAGAAAAGCACTGTCTAAGCTATTGCATGGAGGTATGCAGGGCATGCTTTTGTGTGGATGTTCTTTTTGTACTTTCATCTTTTGTTAATCTCATGGTAGCTGACCAGTGATTGACAAATGATGTCACTGCAGGTCAACAATAGAATTTGCTCTGGAAGGTTTTTTAGGAGGTGGGGCTTAGCAACATGAAGACAAATACATGATAAAATGTTTAAAAATATACAAAACATATTTGGGTCAAACCGTTTACAAATATTGAATGTGTACACTAATACAGATGAACAGAGGTCAACATGTATTTGGGTTGCAGGGCCCCTTTAAAGGGATAGTTGAGTTCTGGTAAAGAGAGTACAGTTTTGTTCAAACTGAATGTTAGTAACCAAAACCTGCACCATTACATTACAAACTAAAAGTTATAACTCCACCATGATCGAAAGAAATACAAAATTACAAATGACTGAGTAAAAAGCATGTTATCATTCAAAAAGAGCCATTCAAATTCAAGATGGCGCTCTCTAAACACTCATCGGTTTAACCATTTAAAATAGAATATTGGGCATGTGATATTTTGTTGAAATGGTAATTAGATAGAGAGATATTCAACAACTATTTAAAAACCTCTTTTGTAAATTTTTGAAAAAGGGAAGTATTTAAAAAGAATTGTTAACGGCTGTTTCAAAATTATCGAATAATTGTGGGGCACCACAATTTTTACAAAATTAATGGTTATGTTAATGGGTATTGCAGCCATTTCTGAACCGATTTTGATCAAATAAAGTTTATTCTGTCATTGAAATGATATTATGTTCTTTCGAATTTGACACTCAGTTTGTCATTATCTCCAAAAAAAATTATTTGCGTAGCACCCTCTATACCAAAACTAAACTATCATCATAAAATTCCATCCAATTTGTTATTTAATACGGCACATGTCGTTAACTGCATTTATTTACACTGTGTAACAATCGCAATGACAACAGTGCAATTTTACAAATCGGAATTGTCAATAAACTGCAATATTGTCATTACCTTTTCGTATTTCGTATTTTGACTACATTGTATAAAACATATGCTTAATCAAGCATGAAGATATGGTTTCCTCCAATGTTTATTGATTGTTTTCCTATCTACCATAGGAAAGAAAATTATTTGGAAGGACGAAATCTTGAAACCAATCTTGTTTATGAAATTATGAGCAGTTAGTATAGGGGGGGGGGGGGGAGGAACTTACTATTAGTTAAGAATATTACCATAACCTAACACCTAGCACCTTATACTTAACAACATTTTAGTAAAGATGTTCACCTAGATCAAAAAGATGGTTTACATTGTACGCAATGTTCGCGAAGTGTGACAAAAATAAATTTGGATCCTGTACTTGTCAAATTGATATTTGAAAAATGGCGTTTTGGTAAATGTGTACTTGAAATGACCGAATGGGGTAAATTTTGTATGTCAATTTGTACCCATTTGTGTTTAAAAGGGGATACAATGAACATTATTTTTGCAACGCCGGCATAGCTGGAAAAAGGTGATCCTTTGTTTACTTCGTTAGCAATCCTGTGTTACACTTTTGTGTATGAAGTGGTATCACCGAGACAAGCAAATATAAAATCTTTCCAAATTATATATCGATTGTGCTTTGTTTCTTCATAAGGGACAGCTCAAGGAAGTTGTATGGTAATAGAGAAGCTACAGACATGATCATCGGTACTCAGCGAAGCTTTGTCTGCTCTGCTAATCAAGCTATGCGATCGCCATTTTATCTTACTTGGACAACCGAAGATGATAGCTCCAATGGGTTTTCTTTCAATAAGGGTGTTCAAGATGCAAATCGCAACATCATTCGAATTGATGTCAACGTTTCTCGACCCGCATTATCACATTTGACATGTTCATTGGAAATAAAGAAGACTATCAGCAAGAACAAGTCTGCCTTAAACAAGACCATCTATATTGAAGCACGGGGTAAGTTATACAAAATAATATATTTTTCATACTGAATAATTCACTTATGGTACAAATTTAGAGTTTATTGGAGACCGTCTTCCGATCGTATACGGTTAGAAGAAACTCTGACAAATTTCTCCTTACATGCCTTCAAAGAACCCATTCGCTGCAAATATGTACGTCACGTCAAGTAAGATAAAGAATGCTATAATCTATTCGCATTATTTTTTCGCAAAATGTACTCCTTGTTTATTGATGATATATTTGGTTTAAAATGTGGTATACTTGTTTTTATTAAATTATTTGATTTGAGTATCAGTTTGGAGCAGTTAGATTAATCATATGATACAACATTTCTGAAGATCCTGTTCCGGATGGTTTTATTGTTTTGATAGTTTGGTGTGTGTTTACTATTTATGATTATGGATAATAATAATAATAGTACTACTGCATAACACTACATACTACTACATAACAATAATGGTTATCATAAAAAATACCTCTAATAAGAAGTATGATAGTAACAATATCGATAATAATTTGGATGCGATGTAATTGAGATGTGTGCATGGCAATTTATTAAATTCAGGTGTTTTTTAATTACAAAGCGAAGCTGTAATATGCCTCACCATGCGAACATATTTCGTCGATCAATTATTTTTACAAAAACAATATATTATTTTTTTGGAGCAGCTCAAATACGAAATAAGTGAAATTGTATGTACAAAACATATGGCGAGTTGCTCAAATAATGGTTACGATCGGAGAGAATTTCAAATCGATCGCTCATTCCTACATGATGTTCAAATAGGCACAACTCTACTCCTTTCTTGTCCTAGTATCGTTGATTTTCACCGATTATTTACCTTATCCATTTGTTAGACAATGGCTAATTATAGCCACTGAAATCCTCTGAAGATTGTCTCTTTTGAGCCTAAAACAGACACAGCTAACCCTTATTTTACTAGAGTTATTATGAGTTAGTAAAACACGAAATTAGAGGGTTGAGCATTCGCAAAATAAGGAGTGCAATTTCATGTGCTGACTTTAAGATGGAAATATTGTGTAAACATTGGAAAAAAAATTAAAAAGCATAATGTTCTTAAAATATGTTGTATGTAGGTATATAGAGTAATCAGTCACTTTGAAGAACGTTTTGAAATATAACTTTTTAGAAAATTAACATAGTTAAGAGTAAGTTGATGAGTCCGTTTCCATCCACTTGTTTGACATTGTACATCAGGCCCACCTACAATTTCATCGAATGTTCAGACCGATAACCTTGTCGAGGGGATGAAAAACCTTACGCTGACCTGCTCGCTGCCGGGGAACATGACGAAGCGTCCACTACAGTGGTCTAAACACGAGGAATCAAATGTAACTTTTGACCAGTCTACTATGAATATGACGGGTGATCAGATTCTACATATCAGCACGTTGGAAGTGGGACACGCAGGCATATACAATTGCACGTCGAATACGTCATTGGGTCCAGTCCATGCTGAGATTGAAATAAAAGTTCATTGTAAGAAACGGCTTCCTTTACAATTCCCACAATAATATCGCTTACTTTTTGCTTTCTTAACCAAATACAACCAAATTAAGTGATAGGCGATCCCTCAAAACAAGTCAAGGAAAGTATTTCCATCTTGTAATGGGTTAACCAAATGTAATCGGTACACGTTGTTTTCGTACACGTGGATTCTTTGAAAATGATCGGAATGATAGTTATGAAAATATCGTCTATTGTTCTATTCGCTGTTCATTAATTGTTCGTTTAATGAAATAGTGAAGTTAACCTATAAATAAGTCATTGAAAGAAAGTAATATTACTATATAAAACAAAATACATTTCATCCAATTGGCATACAATTATGTCACATCAGGAAAGTATATACCATACATGGTCAAAAGAAAACAAAATATGTTATAGACTGTAACTTTATTTTTGGGTTTTATTGTTGATGTTTTTTTCCGTAAAGATTCTCCAATATTTCGAGATTTCGGCATGGGAACAGGGATGCAAGACAATCAACGCCTTATCAGTATATTCTGCTTGATCAGCTCCTACCCCAAATCAAACGTCACGTGGGCTGACATGTTTGGCAATGAGCTTGACGGGTCCACACAATCCGTAACTTCCACCAGTGGTCATAGATTCACCATCAATTCGTCTCTTATTATTGCTGAAGCCTCGGTGAAAAGTCTTGGTAATATTTCCTGTGTCGCAAGAAATCACGTCGGTGAAAATAGGAGATCGTTCTACTTGTCATCTATGTTCAATAATGGTAATATACAATTATACTTATTCATACGATTACTATTGTTTTTGCATTAACATGATGCTGAAACCGGTGAGTTATTGTATAATAATAATAATATATCGCACTTATATAGCGCCTAATGCAGAACAGCCTCTAAGCGCATTATTACCCCTGGTCATTATGGTACAGTTCAGACCCGCACAATTATCTTGTACACATTCTCAACTCCCCGGGGAGCATACTAGCGGCGGGCAACCCTATAGGTGCACCAAGCTAATTTTCACCAGACCAGGTACCCATTTATACACCTGGGTAGAGAGCAGCAATGTGGATTAAATGCCTTGCTGAATGACAAACGGAGTGGGCAGGGTTCGAACTCGTGCTCTCATGATCAGAAAGCACGCGCTCTACCGATCTTGCCACACCACTTCCATTTGGAGGTTGAGTTGGTGTCAGGGTATTCATATTGGTAATCATATGAGCATGTACATTGTATTTTATTCGTATACATATTATATAAATCAATGTGATGAAATAATATATTTTGTCTGGATTGCTGAAACAGTTAATTATTTGTTTAATAATTACTCATTACTGGTATTGTTTTTTTCCCTCCCAGTTATCAAATTGTGTGGAAGATTACAACACCATCAGCTAGTTTGGGTCAACATTGTGGATACCAACTTTCATAGTAATTTTAATGTTAAGTTTTACAAAATATCCCACATCACATTTAAGATAATGTTTGCCCTGACATACATTACATTAATGTTATGATGTGCCTCTGACACGAGTGACTTGCTCACTGCTCTTTTTTTGGTTTCTGTTTGATATATTTTTGTATCCAAAATGTGCACGGCATGCAATGTAACAATGTTATATGAATGTGTTGTGTTAGTTTGTTTGATCTGGTAGGTAGCAAGTCAAGGACACACAGGCCCGTAGCCATAGTGGGGCATTGAGTACGCATCTAAACAAGAGGTCTCGGGCAATGAGCGACTTTGTCAACAACAAGCCCCCCCCCCCCCCCCCCCCCACACACACACACACTTACACAACTAAACTAGTAGTCTCTGTATCGGCCTCAAACATTTTTGGCGACGGACACCCCAGCCCCCGCTTACACGACTCAACCAGTGGTCTCGGTCTTGGCCCCTTTTCTGTAAATCACGCAACTCCCCCCACCCCCTCCCTCCTCGCATTGCTTCAGCCCTGGCACACAAGTGCCAGTGTAATCATTGCATCTCCCTATAACCTGTAATGTTTTATTTACAATTTGTTATGCACCAGATTTAACTGTCGTCACGTTAAAGCCGACAGAAGATGAAGGTTTGCCATATGTCCTGGATGCGGTCACAATAGCCATGAGAATAGCCGTTTTTTATCTCTTTTTGGTGTTTGTTATGATTCGTCTAATCATCCATCTAAAACGTAAGTTTGAACAAAATTAATTATTGTTTCATGTACATAATGTAATAAAGAAAATAATAAACGTAATGAAAGGGTATTCGCAGACTAGCATATTGCACAGTTTCACGATCAGGGTAATACTAACATAAGATTATACATTTGTTTCCTTTAAAGGGATTTAGTAACTTTGTAGACATGTGCCAAAATGATGAGTGGTTGATACAATGTATATTGTTGTTATCCGATATGTCCACTGGGTGATGTGTGAAATTTTCAAGTTAAATGGATGTTATATGGCCGAGTAATGAGCAAAAATGAAAAATGGTATTTACTAACTCATTGCACTCACTTTGTACATGGTTCTGACAATCCAGTAGATAAGTAGACATCTGAATACTTTAATCATAAATATCTTTTTAACGAAGGGAAATTTGAAAAACTAAAACATGTCCCATGCTTGTATTGTTATTACGAATACAACAAGGTATGAGGGAACCGCTAGAATTCCAATTGGATTTTGAGGATTTGGACAATGTTACTAAGTCCCTTTAAGATAAAACACTTCTTTATCACTTTATCAAAGGATATCCTTCATTTTTTCAAGGTCGCAATTCTTCATACCATACAAAAGTTCACAATCAGCCAACTAGACAGTCAGGTGTTCATGGTCAGAGAAATCTGCCGGTTATCCACGCGAACCCGTCCTCCCCTGTTTTGTCTAACACGTTGAGTAGGCATGTCAGCATGGAATCACTGGCTCTACCGCGGCAGAATATCCTCTTGCTGAACGTTCCCATTGGCTTGGCAGCAAGTAGGCCTATGTTAAATATTAAGGATACAATCCAGAACACAGGCGTTTGTGCCATCCATAATTCTCAACAGCCACGCCCTCGACAGCGTGGACAGCATCAGATGAACCGAATGAAGCAAGTAAGCAGTTTACTTCTAGTTGCAATATATTGTATGTGTTTTGAACAATGAACCCTTGTTTTATGTTGACGCGCATTTTAATCCACCGCTGCCAAAATACATAATTTCCAGCTTCTATATTGATTGTAAGGACAACATGCGATGAAAGATGGGATGTATTTGAAAGGATAACACTTTACAAGGCAATATTATGCCGACAACTTAAACGTGGCAACTTTATATACAATACCACTACACAATTACCATAATCAATAACTCACCTAACACTTTGGACAGTCATGCGTTCAACCCTGCAGTGGAAGATTGCAGTCATCTACAAAGTATTTTACAATTGTACGATGCCGTTATGCTGTTGTCATCTATTAAATTAAACTAACTGTAGTTTATGAAAACTGTACCATTTTAGGTAAACCTCCTTTTTTAACTGGCTGCTGAATTGAAAAAATGGCTTAAAGGTGCACCTGTAAAGTGTCAGATATTGCCCCAAAGGTCAGGTCAGGTCAGATCAGATGATCTCTTAGATAATCTCTCTTGTTACCGGTAAACATGTAACCCGGTAACACCTGCCACATGGTCGACACCTTGGCGACTAAACCGAGGCCCTCCTCTGGAACAATGGCCCCAGCATGAGGAGTGGGTGCTGGACCTTCTGTTGGAAGAAAGAACCAACATCTGACTTAAGAGCTCCTTTAGATCAGACAGGAGACAAAGGAGCTCATTCAGCCTCTACCAATTCACCTTGCCAGTGCGGCAGAGTAGGAAACGAGACAAAGAAGAGGGCGTAATGCCCAAGGCCAAAACGGGCCCAGCTCTACAGGTACTGGTAGAGCTAGGAAACCGGCGAATGGTGATCCTTCTGGTGCCAAGCCAAAGTATGACGAGTTGGGTCCAAAGCCGCAAGGACGAGTCAGCCCTGAGAAAGGTATCATCAGGAACCACACAGATTTATGTATTTGTACTTACAATGTGAGAACACTGAGATCAGAAGAAGACCTAGACACCCTCCTTGAAGAAATAAAGAATGTGAAGTGGCATATTATAGGACTCGCAGAAACAAGAAGACCACCAAACCTCATTAAGTTAAATAGGTGTGGCCACACATTGTTTACTACCTTTGCAACCAAAAGAGGAAATAATGGAGTAGGATTTCTGGTTAATAAGAACATTGAAAGTAATATACTGGAGTATAAAGAAATATCAGACCGAATGGCATATTCGAAATTACAAATTAATAAGCAACACACAATGAAGATTATCCAAGTCTATGCACCCACTTCAGCTCACGACGAGGAAACAGTAGAAGATTTATACACTGACATAGACCGCATAATGGAAATGGAAAATACATCCTTCACTATACTCATGGGAGACTTAAATGCAAAGATAGGAGTGAAAAAAGATCAGGAAGAGAATGGTGTAGGTCCATTTGGGATAGATGACCGGAACGAGAGAGGAGAAAGGCTTCTAGAATATGTTGCAAGCAGAAACATGGTGATTGGCAATACATGCTTTAAGAAACCAAAGGACAGATATTGGACATGGGAAAGTCCTAATGCAGCAACCCATAATATGATTGATTACATCATTACGGACCACAAGATAATATTGATAGATGTAGAGGTTATACCGAAGGTCGACACAGGCACTGATCATAGATTTGTTAGAGCAAAAGTAAGGATCAACAAGAAGATGGAAAGGATAAGAAGAATGAAGATATCAAGGAAAAGACATATTGACTTGGGAAAGCTTTCAGAAAAACAACACCAATTCCAACTTGCATTAGAGAAAAGATTCTCACTTCTAGAAGACTTTGTAGGCGATGAGCCACTTGATGATGCATTTGAACAAGTAACAAGTACGATTATGGAGGAGGCAGAGAAGCTAGCTAAAGGTAAAAAAGAGATAGTAAACACAAACAATAGCAGCGCGGAAGATATTCGAAAAAATGAACGAAAGGAGAAAAGCTCTCAAACCCTTAAGACAGACATCTGCACAAAACCAGATCGAGTATACAGAACTAAACAAGACAATCCGCAAGATGAGAAGGCAGCAAAAAATACAACACAGGACCAAGATGGTGAAAGAGGTGCTGGAAAACAATCAAGGGCCCAAAATCCTCAATAAACAACTGGAAGGAGGAAAAAAGCTCTTATCATCACTGAAAACAAAAGATGGGACAGAAGTTAACGACAAAGACAAAATCACAGAAGAAACCATTGAGGAATTCTATAGAAAACTGTATGATACGGATAGACCAGATTGGAGAACAGAAGAAAATTGGAATGAAAAAGCGGACAGTGTACCACCCATAGAGAAAGACGAAGTGCAGAAAGCTCTAGATCACATGAAGAAAGGAAAAGCTCCTGGAGAGGACCAGTTAACCGCTGACATATTGAAGCTGGGAGGAAAGAGTACTGTCGACATCTTGACAAAATTGTTCAACAGGATCCTTCAACTGGAACAAGTTCCTACTCAGTGGAATGAATCTAAAGTTATCATACTGTTCAAAAAAGGAGATACAACAGACATTACAGACCCATTAGTTTACTACCTCACATGTACAAGGTTTTCACAAAAATTATTCGTGCAAGAATCCAAAGACAGCTAGATGAAAATCAGCCAAGAGAACAGGCAGGCTTTCGAGCAGGATTCAGAACATCAGACCATATACACACGTTAAGTCTGATCATTGAAAAAGCGAAGGAATATCGTTTGGACATTTGTCTTGGATTCGTAGATTACGAGAAAGCCTTCGATAGTTTAGACCTCCAGTCACTGTTAGATGATCGACAGACGATAAGAAATACATCCGCCTCATCAAAGCTATTTACAAAGACCCTGGCGCTAGTCGAATGACAGCTGAAGGGAATGTTTACTATACATATTCTGTTCCGGAGCTATAGTTCTTCGGAACACAGATATTGCCCTTCGTTTTGTCATAATCATTGCGTCTGTTCTGGCAAATGTATTTTATATTAATTGTATATGGTATATTATATCTTATTGTGTTCTCAGGATATGGAAGTAGGATACGAGGAGATAAATGAAGCATTCCGTGGGACCATGCGCAATTTAGAGGTAAGTGCAATTGTTACATTAAAGGGACAGTCCCTCTTTGACAAAACGTCTCAACAGTTTCCAGTTGACGGATGGGGATGAATGAAACACAAACAAAATCAGATCGAACAGCCCTATTATTTGGATTCTATGAATGAAAAACGAATGTGTCCCTCCATCAGACTATATATCGGTCAATAAAAGAGTTTAACTGATTTAGCATAATATTACAACTATATTGTACTTATTTGCAAAGGTATTATGAAGCCGACATTAAAGGGACTTAGTAACATTGTCCAAATCCTCAAAATAAATTTTTCATTCTAGCGGTTCTCTCATACCTTGTTGTATTCGTATTAACAATAAAATCATGGGACAGGTTTCGGTTTTTCAAATTTCCCTTTCGTTACAAAGATATGTACGATCGAAGTATTCAGATAAGAAAAACTCCGGGCGAGTTTTTCTTCTGTGTACAAAGTGAGTGCAGTGAGTTATTGAATATCACTTTGCATTTTCGCTCATTACTTGGCCATGCAATGTCCATTTGACTTGAAATTTTCACACAATAACATGTGGACATATGAGATAACAATAATATACATTGCATCAACCATTCATCACTTTTTGCACATGTCAACAAAGTTACTAGATCCCTTTAAGGTATGTCACGGACAAAAATAAAAAAAATTAAGAATATGTAATTACATGTAGTCAGTTTAAGCAAGGTTTGGTTATTTTGCCTAGTGTGCGGTCATGCTATTCGTATGTGTGTGCGGGGCACGTAGCTAGCGTGAGTCACGTAGGGGTCACGCATAGCGTTGTGGTACTTCTTGGAATCCCTGTACGAACTTACTCACTGAGTGAATATACGTATAATGCACAATTGTTTGTTGGACGACGGTTTATTAGTTTTAGGTCTATAACTCCACGAAAAAGAGATTTCAAGCCCTACTTTTTTCAGGCATGCTATTAAATGACATTTTCCTTCATATAAGACAATGACCTCGCAACTTTTGAAATTTGGCTGGCAAAAGAGGGAATGTCCCTTTAATGAAACATATTATGGAAATCAAAATGTATGTTGTAGAATACATCACTGATGTAATTGTCATTAGTAACATAACTTCATTGTTGTTGTAGTGTGTTGGTTATGTGGAAGCAAGTTCTCATTTTAAAAGCTATGCAACTAAACCTAACAGTTAACTTCGAATATGACACGGTGTATTATTTACCAATTTCCTGCGGTGATTTGGTGGGCCCTTTATTTAACTCTATGGGCCTTGTACAATCTTTTAGGAAACAGGTTAAGAGTGATTCTCTCTGTCACCAAAGCATTATAATAGCAGAGTTATGTAAATAATTCATGCATGCAAGTAGCCTTCTTATCTAGTCCCGTATACCAATAATGTCATTCTCATTGAAACAGAAGAGCAACGTGTATGGACAAGAACCTGCGACATATAACGGCAAGATACTGCCAAACTATTCACCGACCGGAGAAACGGTTCTTGATACTTCGCTCTAGAAATGTATTACCAGCTCGCTTTGATTTCTTAACCAATTCGATGTATACTACGCACAAAAGGTTCCGCAATCGAGGTTTGTGTTTTATTAACTTTTCTATTACGCTATTACCAGTCATAAATTTGGTATCATTGGAAAGCGTGAATTATCACATTTACATTGATATCACATTCGCTATGAATATTCTATCATGGAATGTGCATTGCATCCAAATGTAGAGCAAAGTCAAAAGTGAAATGTTGCAAAATGCACTGATTCTGTCAACAAAGGGCCTTCCTTGTGTTTGAAGATTAAAACGTGGCTTGAATGCCTATTACGTTATTACCATTCATAAACTTGGTATCATTGTAAAGCGTGAATCCTCCTCTTTACATTTATATAACATTTGCTATGGATAATGTAACATGGAATGTGCATTCCATCAGAATGTAGTGCAAAGTAAAAAATGAACTGTTGCAAAATGCACTGATTTTGTCAATAGTGTGCCTTTTTTTTGTTTGAAGATTAAAACGTGGCTTGAATGCATGACCACCTCACCCCCATTCAAGCCAAGGAAGGCACACTGTTGACAAAATCAGTGCATTTTGCAACATTTCACTTTTGACTTTGCCCTACTTTTGGATGCAATGCACATTCCATGATAAAATATTCATAGCAAATGTTATATGAATGTAAAGGGGAGGAGTTACGCTTTCCAATTATACCAAATTTATGAATGGTAATAGCGGAATAAAAAAGTTATTAATGCGCAAACCTCGATTGCGGAACTTTTTGTGCGAAGTATAGTTTGTAGCGCATAAGAGATCAGAGAACAAATAATCGAATTTCGCATCTATTTCAGAGGAAATGTAAGAATAGCGAATTAACATAAAGGTAACACATTTGATTAGACTGAGCGCATTGGCCCCACAGTGTGACATTGCATGCGTTTCCAATGTGTAAAGTAAATCTCGTAACTTTCGAAACAGTCCGGAAATCATTAAAAAGCCAATGTTTGATTATTAAACAAATCACATTATTTATGGGTACAAATTTGAATTTGTTGACCGTATTTGCATAAATAACCATAAATATGCAAATGAGTGAATAAAAACAAAATTACCAGCCGTATGTATGCATTAAAGTTCGACTACATATGGGGGGATATGTTGACAGAGAACTACGATTATACATCTATATATAATATATATACAAACAACAAAACACTGGGCAGTGAGATTGTTATGCCTTGGAATTACTGCTTCAATATGAACTAAAACACTTGATACTGTTTGCATTATTTGACAAAAATGTGCTAACAATGAAACTATCACTGACGCCGCTTTCTTAATAGGTTTTTTAATACTCTCAATGAAGTTTTTTTTTATGCTGATTGTATATACAAGTATAAGTTTATTTGTATTTTTTTAGTGCGTGTGTGTATGTTTAAGAGGTAGACATTCACATAATGATCCTTACTTTCTGCCTATCTCAAACCGTTATTGCCATTGTAATGTTGTATCAATATTAACGTGTTGTTTAAATCTGTATTTGTACGCATTAAATAACTTGTTAAGAGTGTGGGATACACTAAGAATTGAATTGAATAGTGGAATTTACAAAACTCCCATCAGATTGTTAAGTAGAGTGAAAGGAGGGTTCCGATCGTATCAACATGCATGCTTCTATTGTACTCGAATTGAAACTTGCGTACATGGATCGGGTATATAAATATTGGAATATAATATGTATTTGTTTTTGCTTGTAGTGCATACCAAACATATTCGTAGAGAGAACTGCTAATGACTACTCGCATGAATGTAACATATTATGAGCACATCATTGTTAATACTAAAACACACACCTAAGTACAATCTAGATACACCGGCCGTATAAAATAGTTGTTCAAAAGACGACCTCTCAAAAATTTGGTATTTCACTAGCTTGCATGTAGAGACACTTTCATATTGGTAATTTCGTAATTGTATAACATTTCCATCAATTTAAACACTTGTACATGTATTGTATTTCCTGTTTTCGTGTAACACTTATTATCAAGTCAATCATATAGTAGGTGCTAAATAAATCACAGACATTGATATTAATAATCGTCAGGTAGGCGAACGTGGAGATCAGGAAGGTCATAACGTCTTCATAGATTTTAAATTTGTGGCATGCATGTTATGAACATGAAAATCAGTGAAACATCCGTAATGTGCCCGTGTCGAGGTATTTGAAAATAACGATTTCCATTATATTTTGTTCATGGTTTGGAAACAAATAATCAATACATATTAATGAAGCTTCAGAGTTTTTACTGTAAATAAGTCCGCTATTTTGCATGTGTTATGGGTATAATTATACGGTGACACGACATATGCTCCGCCGACATAAGCTCCGCCGACAATTGCTCCGAAAAATGCGACAAATGCTCCGCGACAAATGCTCCGCGATATTTGCTCCGCCGACATTTACTCCGCCGACAATTGCTCCGCCGACATTTGCTCCGCCGACAAATGCTCCACCGACATATGCTCCACCGACATTTGCTCCGCCGACAAATGCTCCGCCGACATTTGCTCCGCCGACAATTGCTCCGCCGACAAATGCTCCGAAGATGCGACAATTGCTC